>SNQJ01S0069792.1:0-10636 GCA_010110895.2 Picea sitchensis | reverse complement strand
CTTTGATCATAGCTTTTAACCCTATCTCAAAACTTTTCCATGCACATAAACCCATTGAATAAAATTCTAATAACCAAAGGCACTTTCTTTTTAACAAAAGTGAAGATGATTTTGTCTTAAAGGATTTAAGTAGTGAATTAAATATCTTATCATATAAGGACAACATTGAAGATATCTATCATATTTTTATGACAACGCTTTCTACTTCCATTAACAAGTTTTATATTGAGGTGTTATGTGAAAAGAAAAATAGAACAACAAACCCTTGGAAAGATACTACAATTTTCATGATACAATATATTATGTAGAACATAAAATATCTAGCAAGCAATGACAGAATAATAATGATATATCCAGAAAAATATCAGAAGAACACCAAAATAACACGAGAAGAATCACCAGGAAGAAAAACTTTATTATGATAGCAATGTTCACTTTCCTCTTCGAGGGGGCAGCCTCCAGCAGAGCAGAGCTCTATTAAAATAATCTTCAAGAAAAAATATCCAATGACTCCTACTCTTATTTATACTAATTCTACCTTCTAAGGAAACTTCCAGAGGAAGATCTTTCTAGAAGAGGAATCTTCTATTAGGTCTTCTTACATTGAATTATTCTTCTTTATTTATTAGGTCCTATTAACTGATGTCGGCCTTTATTAAATAGAAAACATATCCAACTAACTAATGACTCATGGAGAGGGTTTAGGATCAGATCCTAACATGCCCCCTCCCTTTCAAAATAACCCTTGTCCTCAAGGTTGAAGGTGCAGAAACTGCTGAAGTATGGTTGCGGGTTCCCAGGTCACCTCCTATGGTGCTATGTCCTTCCACTTGATCGACAATTCCTTGATAGTGCAGCCACACAACTGACGCTCATGGTTATTGAGGAATGCTTCTGGTTGGAGCCACAGGGAACCTTCTTCATCTAATTCTGGCAGGATGGTTGGGACTCTGCAATTCTGTCCCATCACTTTCTTCAGACAGAAAACATGGAACACCAGATGGATTTTGGAAGTAGCAGGAAGGGCCAATTTGTAAGCCACAAAACCAATACACTTGATGATATAATAGGGTCCATAAAACTTAGGTGCCAATTTGTGATGTCCCTGAGCTTTGAGAGATGTTTTCTTGTAAGGTTGGAGCCTAAGAAACACCTAATCACCTTCCTGGAAAAACCTTTCTGAACGATGTTGGTATGTCTGTTCCTTCATGCGATTTTGGGCCATGTGGAGGTTATCCTTTAGAGCTGCTAGAGTGGTTGTAAGACCTTACAACATTGTATCAATACATTCTACTTTGGATGTGCCAGGAAGATAGGTAGTGACTGCCGATGGCCTTTGGCCATACACCGCTTCATATGGGGTCATTTTAGTGGTCGTATGATAAGAAGTACTGTATCACCATTCTGCCAAGGGAAGGCACTGCACCCACTGATGTTTTTTGTCTGAATAAAAACAACGTAAGTAGGTTTCCAAACATTTTTTGACTACCTCCTTTTGGCCATCAGACTGGGGGTGATAAGATGTGCTCATGTTCAGTTGGGTTCCCTGCAATTTAAATAGCTCTTGCCAAAATGTGCTAGTGAAAGTTGGGTCATGATCAAAGACAATAGAGGTTGTCATGCCATGTAGCTTGAAAATATGATCAAGGAAGACTTGTGCTATGAGTGTCGGTGTGAAAGGGTGAGGTAAGGGACAAAAATGAGCATACTTGGAGAGGAAATCAACCACCACCATGATGAAAGACTTGTTCCCAGCTTTAGGAAGGCACTATAAAATCCATGGATATTTTTGTCCACAAAGAAGTTGGAATGGGTGAGGGTTGTAGGATGCCTGGAGACTTGACTGTTTCACCTTTATTACATTGTCACACGTCACATTCCGTGACAAATTGAAGTATATCCTTCTTCATTCCTTCCTAAAAAAAAGAACAACGAGCACGAGCATATGTCTTTTGGAAGCTCGAATGACCCGCTATATCTGATGAGTGCAACTCGTTTAAGATCCTTGGATTGAGTGCTGAGGAGGGTGAGAGAACTAGGTGATCCTTATATCAGAGAATATTATCCTACCAAGTGTAGTGAGTGGGAGGATTAGGGTCCTCATGAAGATGTTGAATTAATTTGGAGGTCATTGGGTGTGTTAGCTACTCTTGACACACTTCTTCAATCCAATCAAGGACTGATAAGGATAAAGAAAAGAGGGACCCTTCCTCCTCATGATGTCTTGACAATGCATCTACTACTATGTTATCTTTTCCCTTTTGTATATGATTTCATAATCATAACCCAACATTTTTTTTAACCACTTATTTTGTTCTGGGGATGATAGTTGCTGCTCCAAAACATATTTCAGGCTATGGTGATCTGTTTTAATATGAAAATGATGTACCAAGAGATGTGGTCGCCAAGTGTGCACCGCATGGAGAATGGCCATCATTTATTTTTCATACGTAGATCGACCCAGATTGCGACCACTCAACGATTGGATAGTAAATGCCAAGGGTCGACCATCTTGGGTGAGTACTGCACCTATACATATGCCCAAAGCATTTGATCCCACCACAAAGATTTTGTTGAAGTTAGGAGTTGCGAGGACAGGGGTAGTGCACATGGCTCTCTTTAAATATATGAAGGCTTGCTCAACAATAGGTGTCCAATGAAATGCATTCCTCTTAAGGAGGTCAGTCAAGGGATTAACAATTTTTCCATAATGGTTGACAAATTTCTTGTAATAGCGTGTGATACCAAGAAAACCCCTTAGGCACTTTAAGGTTGTTTGTTGCGTCCATTCTTTCATAGCTTATATCTTTTTGGGGTCCACTTTTACCCCATCTCTACTGACAATATGCCCCAAGTATTCCACTTCGTTGGCGCCAAATGAACATTTGGTCTTTTTGACAAACAATTGGTTGTCCTGCAACAAGTGAAGGACTTTGTCCACAGGAAGAAGATGGATATCCCAGGTGCGGCTATAAATGAGGATGTCATCAAAGAAAACCAAGACAAAATTTTGAAGGTAAGGTTTCAATAGTTTATTTATGAGACTTTGGAAGGTGGATGGAGCATTGCAAATGACAAAAGGCATGACCAAGAATTCATAATGTCCCTCATGATTTCTGAAATAAGTCTTTGGAATATCCGCCTCCTTCATCAGGATTTGGTGATAACTGGAGAAAAGGTCTAATTTGGTGAATACATAGGCACCTTGTGGTTCATCCAACAAATAATCAATGACAGGAATGGGAAATTTATCTTTGATGGTCATTTTATTCAGGGAACAAAAAATCAGGGCACATGCGCTAAGTACCTTCTTTCTTTAAAACCATCACTACTGGTGAAGAATATGGGCTAGTACTAGAGAAAATTACCCCCACCTCCAGTGGTTCCTGTACCATATTTTCTATTTCATTTTTCTGATCAAAGGGATATCTGTAGGAACGTACATTGGGGGGTTAACTAACTAGAAGGAGAGGGATGTTGTGATCATGCTCACCCCTGGACAGAGGTAAGTCTATGGGAATCTCAAAGATCCTGGGGTACTTGTCCAAGATGAGTTGCATGCTAGGAGTAACTACCTAAGAGGCATGTTCAATGACCTGAATGGCATTAAATTGAGAAATCACACCATGGTGGCCTTTCTTCAAGAGTTTTTCCATCCTGTGAGAGCTGATGATTTCAGGAGAGCTTGCTTGGAGACCCTTGAGAGTATAGGGGTGATCTTCTTGGGTGAAGCTCATATATAATTCTTTATAATCCATTGTGATCGGCCATAGAATGCGAATCCGTTACACTCCTAATACTATATCACAACCACCCATGGAAATAGAGAACATGTGGGTTTTTAGATGGTAATCACCCATTTGGAGTTTGAAATTCTCACAGCGCCCCCCACACTTCATAGTACCACCATTAGCGATGAGGATTTTAAAATTCGAAACAGGGTGGACAAATCAATGGATCTCATCAACGATCTTGCGATGAACAAAATTATGGGTGCAAACACTATCAATAAACACCACAAACATCCTATGTTTAATGTATCCCTTGATCTTCAATGTATGTGGGGCCGAAATACCTGAGAGTGCATGAATCTAGATGACTGGTTCCACTGATTCCATCGGCGTGACAACTAGGTATTTGATAGGATCACTTGGCTAATCCGCCTCTTGGTCTAAAACCTCATCTGATGGGATGTATTCATAGGAAGAGGAAATTGAGGCATCAATATGGAAGACATTTTGTTCTCTACAGTTATTCCCTAGTGCATAATTTTCATCACAATAGTAGCAAAGGCCTTGCTTGCGACATTTCTCCATTTCAGCGGGAGAGACCTTTTGGACCTTCAGAGTTTGGGTTGAGGAAAGGGTAGCCCCTAGGACAGGATGGTTGGCAAATGGAGCCTTCAGGGATGGTTCCTGGAGGATGGTCTTGGATTCCTTGGCTAATTGACATTCTTGCAACCAGGTAGTAGGATGATGCATGTTCACATGAGCCTTGATCTCTTCTTTTAAACCACTGATAAAAAATTCAAGATAAAATTCATCAGATAAGCCCTCAGTATGGATAACCAACTGTTCAAATGTCGTGATGAAGTTTTTGACAGATCCAATTTGGCACAACTTAGTGAGTCAGACCAAAAATTGTGATTCCCTATCAAAACGGGCACAAACTTCATTGGAGAACATGTTCCAGTTGGGAGGTCCTAGATACCATTTCTTATGCCACTGCCACCACTACTAGCATTATTGATCCAAGTACAAAATCCATACTTGGAGTTTGGTCTCATCATCTCGAATATCATGAAGGGATAAGTATTATTCCATTTGAGAAACCCACCCATCTGGGTTGGAACCATCAAATTATGCATGTCAACTTTGGGCACCTTATTCCAAGAAGGTGGAGAACCCCAAGGGGAGTGGGAGGAATGAGTATGTTCCTAATGAGAAGAGGGAAGTTCTTTTGGGTTTGTATCAACATTCTTACCCCTGAAGATTTGCACCAATTTGTTGTATTATTGGTCAAGGTTATGGTGAATTCATTGCGGAGGGAAGCTATGTTACTGTCAATTTGTTGTTCCAGGTGGGACACTCTATCTTACAAGTTTTCTTGGGTATGAGAGCAAGTGGTAGGCATGGTGAAGGCTTAGGTAGCAACAAAGGTGTCAGGATGGAAAAAATGGGCTTAAAAATGATAGATATCCGGGTGATCAGGACAAAGAGAGGAATCCAATGGGATAGGTCTCAAGAAAGATGTTCCAGAGGGGGTTGGGTCCGTAGGAAAAAAAAGGCTTAAAATTGAAGGGTACCACTGTGATCAGAATGAAGAGAGGAATACAATGTGATAGGTCACAAATAAGGGTGCTGGCATGACCATAGTTTTTATTTTTTATTTTTTTTACTCCTGCGGAGTTATGCTCCGAACTGAATAATACTGCAGAGGAAAAATGCCAAAATTCTTAACAGGACAAAAGATGTAGTAATTTTGCAACCCCAATGTAGAAGACAAGGTTGAACTTCAATATATCTCATCTTTTCTTTTTCAGTTATGTTCCCAAGGGTTAGGGTTTTCAAGAAATCTAAAGTCAAGGGTTTTCCCTGTGTTGTAGCTCTCTTATATATGTGCAGGGTCCAATAATAGTACTCAACCCAATATCTCATGGCACCAACTAAGGAGGATAGATTGTACCCTTATCCATACTACCCAACTACCCAAGTACTAGAGAGTCACTTCCCAAGTGTTGTTCTCGGTGACACTATAACAGTCAAGCGACTGATCAATTTATCTACAGAGGGCTTCAAGATGCCTAAGCTAATCCATACACATGTTTTGTCTAATGCGCTACACTCGAAGGGGTGCCAACATATGTGCTCTTAAGAACCACTTGTATTTCTTGTGTGTCTAACTCCCTAACCGTGGGTTTATACACATAATGAAAAATCTTTGTAGTTTAAAGACGTCGAAATATGTCTCTACCCTGAAATTTTTTTTTATCCCACAAGTATTACCCTAGAAAGAGATCTGATACCACTTGCAATATTCCTGATATAATATATTATGCATAACAAAAAATATCTAGCAAGCAATGACAGAATAATAATGATATATCCAGAAAAATATTAGAAGAACACCAGAATAACACCAGAATAATCACCAGGAAGAGAAACTTTATTATGATAGMAATGTTCACTTGCCTCTTYGAGGGGGMAGCCTCCAACAGAGTAGAGCTCTATTACAATAATATTCAATACAAAATATCCAATGCCTCCTACTCTTATTTATACTAATTCTACCTTCTAAAGAAACTTCTAGAGGAAGATCTTTCTAGAAGCAGAAGCTTYTATTAGRTCTTCTTACATTGACTTATTCTTCTTTATTTATTAGGCCCTATTAACTAATGTTGTCCTTTATTAAATAGAAAACATATCCGACAAACTAATGAMCCAYGGAGAGGGGTTAAKATCRGATCCCAAYAGATAATGAGTGTAAAATTGCTAAGAAATCAATTAAGGATGCTTGTAATGAGTTCTTAAAACCCAATAAGATAAATATGTACAAAGCCCTAATTAAAAGGCAAAAAAGGTACTATTTAAATAGAAAGAAAGAKAMGTTTTTGTRACTATCTAATCTATATCTTAAGAAATTATGGAGGAAAATTTTAACTCATAAAAATAAATAACGTAGTATGATTCCCTCAAAGGATTGGAACTCCTACCTTAAAATTATTTTTTATTCTCCTAATGCCATGGACACTACTCCAAATGTTTTTATAGAGGGTGATTTTTTTTTCTATAGAAGACATATAGTTTGGGGTTAAGCAACTTGCAAATGGGAAAGCTAAGGACATTCAAGGACACCAAGATGAAATCTTAAAAATAGAAGGGCCTATCTGCATCCCTCACATACACAAGCTGTTCAATTTCACAATCAAGCAAGGATTCCCTAAACCCTATGTAAGGTACCAGATCTATTATAATAGAAGAAAACAAAAATATTGTAGAGAATAACAATGGAGCAACACAATATATGAAACCACAACACCAAAATAATACCTTTATTGATAGGAAACATTGCTCACTTGCCTGTTCGAGGGGGAAACCTCCAACAGAGCAGTGTTATTTTACAATAATTATCAAGATAAAACTTCTCATACCCTCTACTCCTATTTATACTAAATCTATCTACCCAAAAGAACAATCTAGAGGAATATCCTTCTAGAAGCGAAAACTTCTATTAGGTCTTCTTACATTTGACTTATTCTTCCTTATTACTATGCCTTATTAATATCAGCCTTTATTACATGGAAATATATTATTCTACCTATGTGAGGGATTAGGGAGGTTAGGTCCCTAACATGCCCTCCCCCTTGAAGAAAATCCTTGTCCTGAAAGCTTTATATGAGGAAATTGTTGTAGAATGGTGGTCAACTCCTAGGTGGCATCTTATGGAGTTGTATCTTTTCAGTGGACTAACACTTCCTTGATGGTGTGCTGATGGAGAAAATGCTCTCACTGTTACAAACTTCTTGTGGCTATAACCAGATGGAACCTTCTTCATCCAACTCAGGGAGACTGGTTTGAGTTTGGCACTTAATTCCAATTACCTTCTTTAAGCAGGAGACATGAAAAACATGATGGAGCTTAGAATGACTATCTAGAGCTAACTGTTACGCCACCAATACCACTCGCCTGAGAACTATATAAGGACCACAAAATTTGGGAGTAAGTTTATGATAGTGTTCAACTTTGAGTGAAGTTTTCTTATAAGGTTGCAGTTGAAGAAACACCTGGTCCCCTTCAACAAATTGACGTTCAGAATGACCTTAATCTGCTTTTTTATTCATGTGATTCTAAGCCAAGACCAAATTTTCTTTGAGGGCATGAAGAATAGCCTCTCGTACTATAAGAGTTTTGTCAACCTATTGAATCTTCAAAACACCTGGCATGTATGAGAGAACCGACGATGGATTTTGGCCATATATTTCTTCAAAAGGATTCATGTGAGTAGTTGTATGGTAATATGTGTTGTACCACCATTTAGCTAGGGGTAGCCACTAAGCCCAACGATTTTTCCTCTCAGATACAAAAAACCTCAAATATGTTTCCAAACACTTGTTGACAACTTCAGTCTGGCCATATTTTTGTGGGTGATAGGCAGTGCTGAGATGAAATTGGGTGCCCTGTAGCTTGAACAATTATTGCCAAAAATTACTGGTGAAAGTGGGATCACGATCAGAGACAATAGAATGAGGCATGCCATGAAGATTGAATATATTATCCATGAATATTTGAGCCACTGTGTATGTAGTGAATGGGTGTTGAAGAGAACATAAATGAGCATATTTGGAAAGACTATCGATAACCACCATGATGACTGACTTATTTCCTGATTTAAGTAATCCAACAATGAAATCCATAGAAATATCTCTCCAAATAGTAGGGGGGATCAGAAGTGTTTGGAGTGTGACCAAAGCTTTGATTCTTTCTCCCTTGTTGCGTTGGCAGACCTCACATTCATCCACAAAGGTGCAGATATCCTATTTCATACCATCCCAGAAAAAGAACGTTTGAATCATTCATAGGTTTTGGTAAACCCTAAATTCCCAACTATGGGTGAATCATGAAGCTCAAAAATCATCGTGGATTTAAGTTGCGACTATTTTCTTAAATACAAACGACCTTTTTAACGAAGCTCTGCATTGTTCCAAGAGTACCCTGGAGAAACTGGAGAATTGTGTTGTGATTTGTGGATCATGCTAGAAATGTTTGGGTCTTGCAACCATTCCTGATGAACAACTTGGAGCCAATTTGGTACAATGAAGGAGAGGGAGAAGAGGGACCTGTCTCCTTCAAGTTGGGTATGTGTTATATTCTTTGCATGTGTCTATGTGGGCATGTTAGATTTGACAAATGCATTTGACGATCTCTCTTTGTGTCATGTGCGTTGGGTGCTTCCTNNNGTTACGCACATTGTTTGTGGCAGTGCCCCGAAATTTGTTTTTGGGCAGTTTTTGCTATTTTTAGTGGATTTTGATATTTTTAGCGGTTTTATAAATTAATCCCAAATTAAGGGATTAGGGTTTTGGTATCTACGGAATACCTAAAAACATTTTATATATTATATAGTGAATGGTGAAATTCAATATAATGAATATAAGAGAGTTTTTCCCCGGTTGAGGGTTTCTGGTATAAATCTCTGTGTACTATGTGTATGAGCCATTGATTAAATTATGTTTTTCTTAAGAATCTATATGCATTGGTTTACTTCACAAGTTTAAAACTTACATGTGGTATCCGAGTTTGTTTTTGGCTTCAGAGGGACGCCTTTTTTGTTGAGGGTTTGGCTCGGTCTTGATAGATCAAGTTTATATTGGGTCTGTGATAAACCTGGGTTTAGTGGGAGCTTTTGCAGTGGTTATTCAAAAGTATAAAGAGGAATGGTGAGCTCTTCTAGAATCGATATAGAGAAGTTCAACGGTAAAAACTTTGAGCTATGGAAGCTCAAGATGGAGGACCTTCTTGTAAACAAAGAACAATGGATCATTGTGGATCCTAGTACACAACCTACTGGTACACAACCTACTAGCACACAGATGACTAGTACACAACCTACTAGTACACAAACTACTAGTACACCACCTAATGGTATGTCAAAGGAAGATTGGGAGAAGTTGGACAGAAGAGCAAGGAGTACTATTCGACTCTACCTGGAAAATTCGGTGTTGTTGAATGGTGTGAAAGGTTTTAAGCTTTGGAACCCAGATACCAAGAAGATTGTTTACAGTCAAGATGTTGTTTTCAGAGAGGTAAAAGATGTTTCCAAACAAAAATTCCTACCAAGGCCATAAGAACATGAGAAAATAGATTTTGTGTTGGATGATGCAAAATCTGAATCATCTGAAGAAGAAGAAGAACTTCATACCCTAGTATTGAGGAGATCAGTGAGAGAAAGAAGGCAACCAAAAAGGTATAGTCCACCTGATTTCCATTCCATTTTTTCTTTGTCTATTACTAATGATGATCCCAGAACTGTGAGGGAAGCAATGAATTTAGAGGATAGTGAACTCGGGAAGAAGGCCATGGTTGAAGAAATGGTTGCCTTCGATAGGAATGAGGCATGGGATATAGTTGAGTTTCCAACTGGAAGAAAATCTGTTGGTAGCAAATGGTTCTTTAAGAAGAAGTTTAATGAAGAAGGAAAAGTGGTGAAATTCAAAGCTCGTTTAGTAGCAAAAGGTTATTCCCAAGTAGAGGGAATTGACTTTGGTGAGATTTTTTCTCCTGTTCTAAGTTAACTTCTATTTTATTTATTTTATCTATTGGTTTTTCTTTTGATATTGAAGTGGAACAGATGGATGTGAAGACAAAATTCCTACATGGGGATATGGAAGAAGAAATCTACATGAAGCAGCCTGAAGGCTTTGTAGTGAAGGGAAATAAAGAGTTGGTCTATAAGCTAAAGAAGTCACTATATGGTATGAAGGAATCACCTAGGATGTGGTACCAAAAGTTTGACACATACATCCTTGGATTGGGATTTGTGAGAAGCAGGGCTAATCACTGTGTATATTCCAAGTAGGTTGGTAATCACTTCATTTATGTAGTGTTGTATGTTGATGACATGTTGTTGGTAGGAAATA
>SNQJ01S0069791.1:21082-38873 GCA_010110895.2 Picea sitchensis | reverse complement strand
AAAGGAACATGAAAGAAACTATGTAACTCATGATTGAGAGTTAGAAGTTGTAATTCATGCAGTAAAAATGTGGCCTAATTACTTAATGGGAAGGAAATTCCTATTATTAAGAGATAACAAGGATGTAAAACATATGTTTAGTCAACAGGATCTCAATGCACGATAGGAAAAGTGGTTATCCTTTCTAAGCGAGTTTGATTTCCAAGTGTGACACATCAAAAGAAAGGATAATAAAGTTACATATGCACTAAGTCGGAGAACAAATAAATTATATGAAGTTAATATAAACGAAACATAAACTGATATTTATTACAAAATTAAATATGCAAGCAAAAATGATGCAAAATACATCAAAACAACAAATCAATTGTAGAAAAATGAAGGGAACTTAAATAATATAGATTTAAGTATTGACAAAATAGACTACTAAATTTGAAAAATATGATTTATGTACCAAATTTTGTTGATTTGAAGTTAATAATCCAGAATGATTTGCATAAAAATCCCTATTTTGGTTGTCTAGGATATCAAAAAATGATAACAACTTTGAGAAAACAATTTTACCATCCTAATATGAAATCTGAAACAAATGAATAATTATAGAACTCCTTATATTCTCAATAGGTAAAATATGAACATGAACATCTAAGAGGGTTATTAGATCCTTTACCCATACCAAAATGGAAATGGTAAATTATTTTGATAGATTTCATTACTGTTTTTCCTAAACACAAAGACAAAATGATTCGATCATGGTAATAGTTGATAAATTGAGTAAGTTTGTTGACTTCATACCTGTGAAATCTACCTAGAAAGCTATTAATATATCTATTTTTTTATGAAAGCAATATTTAGATTGCATGGAATTCCTAAAATGGCAATTTCAGATAGAGATGTCAAATTTACATCAAATGTTTTGAAAGAATTGTTTGTCGGTTTGAGAATTAATCTAAATTTCAGTACAAGCTACCATCAACAAATATATTGGAAAATGAAGTGTACAAATAAGATTATCGAATATATGTTATGAACGCACATAACAACAAAACCAACTAAATGGGAAGAGAACCTACACTTAGTCAAATTCGCATACAATAATGGTTACCAAGCCTTGCCAAAAAAAGAGTTCGTTCGAAGTTTTATATGGTATAAAATGCACAACTCCGATCAATTCAGATATTGCAATCTAAATAATAATGGTTGGTCCACAAATGCTCCAAACAATGGAATGAATGGTTAAAAATGTGCAACAGAATTTAAAGGTTGTGTAAGATCGAAAAAAATCTACGCAGATAAGAAAAGATGACATCGAGCATTTAATGTTGCAGAACATGTGCATCTTAAAGTCAAAGATAGAAACAAATCACTAAATCTAGGGAATTGTTCCATGTTGGAACCAAGGTTTTTTGTTCCATTCGAATTCTTAACTCAATTTGGACCAGTAGCATATCAACTAGTGCTCCCTACTAATTTAAAAATTGATAACATTTTTTATGTTTCATTATTACAAAAATATATTCATGGTACTACTCACATCATTTATTGGAACATTGGAACCTCTATGCATTCTAGACATGAAAGAAACAATGCTTCAGAAAAAATCCATTGCCTAGGTAAAAGTGCAATGGAAGCACTTTATCTATGAGGAGGCTACTTGGGAGATGGAAAATAAAATGATGAAATCATATCCAACTATGTTCCAAGTGATGACTTTAAGGAAAGACTAACATTGAGGATAATTTTATACTTAAGGGGGAGAGGATGTGATATCCTCAAGTATTAAAACATTTTTTTAATTTTTTTAATAAATTTCCATTTATGGAAATTCCTACTTGGTATAACTAAGACATTTAACTATTATATTTTTTATTGTTGAGCAATAATTTGACTTTCCAACTATCTTATTTGATGGGAATATGTATGAGATATAAATTTTTAATATATTTAATGAAAGAAACAAATGGAATAGACAGGTTAAAAATAGTTGAATATGACTCCATGAGTGGGTAACATGTTCGAGTTAACTCAAAGATGATTTTTACAAGTGTCATAAGTGGATTTATGTCATGGGAAGCCCCTAAAAATCTGGTATTTTTAAAGATGCAAATTTCCAAGGAGGGAAATGGATTGAAGAAAATCCCTAGGAAGAGGAAAAAAACATATACAACATATTTTGGAGGCACAATGTTTCTTAGTTTGTTGTGGAAATGAATATTTTTTGTGTGAGCACTAATGGTGTCAAGAAAATGATTTTCTGAACTGTACAGAAGGATAGTGGCTAAGGAGTGAAGCTTTGTTTTCCCTTATAGACTCATGGTTAGGCTAGTGGGTGATCAAGACAAGTAGGCTTGGTTGTTTTGCAAATACGGTTGGGTGGAACATGGATGTTCCATTTGTTTCCGTCTTAACTGTTACATATATGTATTTTATTTGATGAATTCTTATTCATGATGGATCATTGATTTACATTTAACTTCAAAATCATATTTATATAGATGTATGTGTACTATATAAGTTAAATGTTTATCTTCACTATAGTGAAAAACCTATGGATGTTCAACTCATAGAAATGAATTTTGGGGAATAATACTAAGCCACCATGCTCAACTAGTGAGAGAGCCTATATCCCATAACCTATGTTGAAATGTTGTAACTTTGAAGAATATTATATTTATTATTGATTTATTATATTATATATCAATCCCCTTTTGTGGATTGATCATGTTGGGATTTGTATTTGACCAAATTCCCTTTTGCGGATTGGTCAAACCCTAATTAAATGTTGTTAATTAAGAAGTTGTCCCCTACGGATAATTAAACTGGTTTTAACCACTAATTGAAGAAGTCATCCCAACTTGGTGAAGAGACACAACCCTAGTGTTTATCATCTAGTAAAAATAAGAGAGAATGACGCCTTATTCTTACACTCACTTAAGTCACTCATTTAGTGTGCAGGATTGAAGGAAGCTGGAGTTGCCAGTTGCAGGGAGAAGGAAAAGATAGAGAAGCACATTGCCCAGTGTTGGATATTCTCTTATGCTTGGTTTATTATGTTGGCATTGTGTTGGAACTCTATATTAAGGAATTTTTTGTTGGGTTTTCTCCCCCATGAGGGTTTCCCAGGATAAATGTTGTGTACCTTGTGATTGTGTATCTTTCAGTGATCCTGCTTATGCTATTATTGTCTAGTAAATTGAGAAGAACTTAATAGTTTCTCTAAACTTAAAATGGTATCATAGCTTGACTGAATAGAGAACATTTCACTCGGTAACCAAAAACGTCATTGTTGTCGTACAAGAAAATTAGGTCTTTGTATTGAAAGATAATTTCAGCCTAAAAACTATCTAGGGAAGTGTGCCCTAGCCTAGCAAACTCATTGGCACCTTGAGTGCACCATTACAATGGCTAGATCTTGTGGAAAGTGAAACCCTAGTTTTTAGCGTGTACCAAAAAACGAGAAAACCCAGAAACTAGGAAACCGGAACCAATACCTGAAGTACTAGTCCAAAATGGCACAGGTCAAGTTTTAAGGGGTACAACTTGAAATTTTTGAAATCAGACTGCTCTAGCCTACTCGACTCATCCTAGTGCATCTAGTCCCTAGATCATAATTCCAAAATCTTACACTTGAAAAACTAGGGTTTCCTCATTAAACCCTGAGTTAATGTTGCAGTTGCAGTATCGGTTATAGTTGCAGTGCCAGTTCCTTGATGCCAGTTGCAACACCAACTGCAGTTCCAGTTGGAATGAAATTTTTTGTGAAGTGTTGGGTCTTTTTTTCTAGTGCACCTTACACTAGCAAGATACTATTAGAGTTATGTACTTACATATGTTTAAAATGCATTATTATTCTAAAGGGTACTTGTAGGAGAAGGGAAATTTTGTCATAGATCCAGAAGGATCTCATATCCAACACATTCAGAGGAATAATGCACCTAAGGATTAATTATTTTATATACATCTATTTGTTATCACATTAAATTGACATCTAGGTTGTATGTTGAAGTTATGACCATCATACTAACCATTGGTCAAAATTAAATTCAAAGTATTATATTGATATTAGAGTTTATTCTCTAACTTAGACTTCTGTAAAGATAACATATTGTCTTAGTACATAGCATGGGTTGAAGAAAACACTTGTCAGCTTGAGTGAAGGAGACTTGAAAGAAATGAAACAAACACATTCTTGAGGACAAGACTCCAGGTTCAAGGTTTGATTGATTAAGTTGATAAGATTCAAA
Source organism: Picea sitchensis (assembly GCA_010110895.2). NCBI lineage: Eukaryota > Viridiplantae > Streptophyta > Pinopsida > Pinales > Pinaceae > Picea > Picea sitchensis. Next base: position 34,629 of record SNQJ01S0069791.1, on the reverse strand, counting down.
CTTGCACATGACAAGTTGATAACTACCTCATTACAAGTAAACACTATAGCTGAGGTAGCATTCTTTGAAAAGTATGATTTATGCAGGAGCATCTCAAGCAAGATAGCGTGGAGACAACGGACAGCTGGAAAAGCACCAAGCACAAATTTTTAAAATGACTTAAAGTATTAATGAAGACATTGAGAAGGATCACCCTTGTATAATGTAAACGGACCTTGAGCGATTCGCTCTCATCCTTAGCAGGTAGAAGGCATTTATAGTAGTAAATGCAGGTAGATATAATTGAATGTTAGATTAGACAGTTTTAGAGCGCAAGAGGGAAACGTGATATAGACATCCTCATTGTGTATTGTAAAATTATTATGAGCATGAAGAGTGTGAAGAGCATAGAGGAGAAGTAGAGAGTTGTGTGAAGACACCCATGTACAGAAATTTGAATTAATAGAGAAAGCTTTGATTCAAATTCATGGCGTCATGTTTGTTCTCTGTGTATGTATGCTAGATGTTATGCTCATGGTTATTTTACTCTTTCTACTGCACATTTGCTTTTATGCTATGTATGAATGATTTCTTGTTGAATGTTTGAAATCTGAGAGGAAAGAGAGTAAGAGAAATGAGTTTCAATTGTTTCTCTATCTGAGAAAGAGTTCCTGCAAAGAGTGCAGTTGAATTTGTCCGCAAGGAGTGCATTGACAAAAGGGTTCAGAGGTTTGTCTCTGAAATCTCAGATAGAGTAGTTTGTGTTCTCATNGTGAAGTTAGGAATAGGAGTCATCCAAGGAGTGTGCAGGCTAAGTAAAGTCTCAGAGTTTCGAATCTGAGCGAAGCATTGAGAGACTGTTGTTGTAGGTGTGCGCAGAGTCGAAAAAGTTCAACACTGGAGAGTGTTTGAAGGTTGCCGCAAGGAGTGTGAGCGGGGGTTTTGCTAAAATACATAGAGTCATGGAAAGCTCAGAAGGATTTGAACCTTCGAAGTCGTAGAAGGAAGGCACAAGGCCAAGTACCTTAAAAGGTTGAAGGAAAGTGTAGTAATGAGGGACCGCAGGAGGAGAGATTCTTAGAGGAAGAACGGATGGTCGAAATTCTCTGAGGAGAAACCGCGAAGTCCTGTGATCTGTCAAATCTCACGAAAGAGAAGGGGAGTTATCGCGAGTATTCCTAAAGGTTCTAATCTCAGGAGGAGTAGGACCGTGGATCCAAGCCACAAGGGCCGTTGGATTTATACGTGGATTCCTATATCGGGTTTTCATAGGTGAAAGTCCTGTAAACTTTGCATCAAGAGTCGTGATATTCCGAACTGTGAAGTCTCGAAGGATAAAAGGATTGTGTGGGCCACATAGGAGATAGCGGGTGGACAGGTTGCGCACTCTCGACAAGGAAGTCAATTTTGTTGACCGTTTTGGGTTTTCGTGGAGTGAAATTCTGAATTCCTTGCCTTAGGATTCACGATATTGCGAAGTCCAAAGTCCCGACGGAGTAAAGGGGTGTTGAAAAGTCAACCTCATGGATCCATCGGTATTTCAGAAAATTGGGATTCAGGATTCGAGGGAACGAGTTGCTCGATATCGTGATCGTCGAAATTGCGATAAAGAGAAATCCGAAGCAAGGAGAAAGAGGAAGGGTCAGCGTTGTCTGTTTTCGGGTTTCGGAGATTTGAGAGAGAGGCGCTTGACCTATGGATTCGTAAAAGTGCGAAATCCGATCTCCTAAGTGCAAAGAGGGTATCCAGCGAGAATTTGTTGCGGGTGCAGATTTTCCAAAAGGAAAATAGAAGAGTCGTTTTAGATTTCTTCGGGTTAGCGAAGGGAGAAAGATCCTGTTGGCGTGGACCTTCCGACCTACAGGTTGAGGAGGGTGGCTGCATCATCATTTTGGTATTAGAGCTCAAAAAGGTTCTTTGCTTTTTGTAGCAGAGAAAAGGAGAATTCACCATGCCACCTAGAAGAAGGGACAGACAAACACCCAATCCACCAAAGGATAGGGAAATGTCAAGAAGAAGAGGTAGGCAAACGACTGATCCAGCCATGGAAAGAGAAATGCATGATTTACGTGCTCGACTCAAGGACATGGAGACAACACAAAGGCGCACAGTCAGTGATGGGGATCTTAGTGATTCTGGAAGTGAAATTGAGGCTAAACATGAAGAAGAAGTTGCAGCAGAAGATGCAACAAACAAACGTTTTATTAGAGCTATTGCAACAATGGGTGTAAGAGAAAAAATGGATATTCCAGTTTATGAGGGAAATCTGGATGCAGAGGAGCTTCTAGACTAGATTAGATATTTGGACACATACTTTTATTATGAAGATGTCAAAGAGGACAAGAATGCCAAGCATGTTGTCACAAGATTGAAGGGACATGCAGCATTGTGGTGGGATGAACTACAAGCTGACAGATGTTGCAAAGACAAGAAGAAGATCAAGAGTTGGGACAAAATGATCATGAATATGAAAGAAAAATTCATCCCCAGAGATTATCTAATTACTTTTTTTTCAAAGAATGCAGAACCTGAGACAGAAGCTGATGATAGTGAAAGAATACACTGAATAATTCTACAAGCTGAACATCAGGGCAGGTCATCTGGAAAGCGATGATGAGAAAGTTGCCAGATACATGAATGGCCTAAGATATGACATCCAGGACGATATGAGCATGGTAACCATCCAAACAGTGGAAGACGTTTATCAGATGGCTCTAAAAGCTGAAGAGAAGCTGAGCCGAAAGCAGGGTCAAAGAGGCTGAGGCAGAAGTCATCCCAGAGGCAAATCAGTTGCCCATGACAAATATCAGAAACCCAAGGAGGACTGGAAGAAACCTCAAACTCGAATTGAGAGAGGTGGAAGCTCACAACGAGGGAAATATGCTGAACAAAGAGGGAAACATACTGAGTAGAGAGGAGATTATGTTGACAATAATACTTTTCCTCATACTAGAGGTAGAGGAAGAGGAAGAGGTGGAGTAATAACATGCTTCACATGAGGCAAGAATGGGCACAAGTCTTACAAGTATCCAGATAAAAACAAAGAAGGAGGAGAAACTCACATCGTCGAAGCACAGAGGTGAGATGTTGAGGCGGAAGATGCTGAAGGCGGAAGATCGTTCATGATGCGAAAAGTCCTTTTGACACCAGAGAAGGAGGTGGAGAGTTCATTCCAAAGAACCAGACTTTTTTGGACTACTTGAAAAACCAAGGATAGGGTATGAAAGGTCATTGTGGATAGTGGTAGCATAGATAATCTCGTTTCTACAGAGATGGTATAAATACTAGAGCTGGAGACGATTGATCATCCAAGCCCATACAGAGTTTTGTGGCTACAAAAAGGACATCAGGTAACTGTCACTAAACAATGTTTAGTTGAATTTAAGATAGGAGGATATAAGGATAAGATATTATGTGATTCCATTCCTGTGGATGTTTGTCATCTATTGCTGGGTAGACCATGGAAATATGACAGGAATGTGATTCATGATGGGAGAATGAACACATACACCCTAGGGAAGAATGGGAGAACTCACATGTTGCTTCCAATCAAGGATAAGGAGGTGAACCCGGAAGTAAGAAACATTGTACTTCTCATGAGTGGGAAGGAACTTCTTATAGAGCTTAAGAAGAAGGAGGATCCACAGTTCATTGTGGTCAGGAAACCGAAGATTGTTTTGACTAGCACAAGAGTGGATGATTTACCAGAAGAGGTTCAGGAACTGCTGGAAGAGTTCCTTGACATAGTAGTGGATGAACTACCTCGTCCATTGCCACTGATAACAAGTGTGAGGCATCACATTGATCTCATACAAGGAGCCAATTTTCCAAACAAATCCGCGTACATATTGACGCCGTAAGAGAATGAAGAGGTTAAAAGACAAGTCCAGGATTTGTTGGACAAAGGGTTCGTCAGAGAAAGCTTGAGTCTGTGTGTTGTTCCAATAGTACTCAGTCCGAAGAAAGACGGAGGATGGAGGATGTGTATTGAATCGAGGGTGATAAAAAATATAACCATCAGGTACAGGTTTCCATTGCCAAGGATGGATGATCTGATGGATTTCTTGAGTGGAGCAAAGTATTTTTCAAAGATTGATTTGAAAAGTGGTTATCATCAAATCCGCATGAGAGAAGGTGCTGAGTGGAAGACAACATTCAAAACCAATGAAGGGTTGTATGAATGGCTTGTTATGCCATTTGGCTTAACAAACGCGTCAAGTACCTTCATGAGGTTGATGAACGAAGTCCTAAGGGAGTTCATCCGAAAATTTGTTATCGTATATCTGGATGACATATTGGTTTTCAGTAAAATAGTGGCAGAGCATTTGAAGCATTTGGTTACAGTGATGCAGATGTTACAGCAGGAGAAGTTGTTGATAAACATGAAGAAATCCTCATTCATGAAGATAGAGCTCATTTACTTGGGATTTGTTATTTTTTCAGATAAGTTAGGGATGGATCCAAATAAGGTGGAGGTAATCAAGAATTGGCCATCACCGAAGAGTATCTTTGAGGTGAGAAGTTTTCACGGATTGACTAGTTTCTACCTAAAATTCATTAGGAATTTCAGTGGAATTAGTGCACCGATGATGGATACAGTGAAGAAAAGACACAAATATTTTCACTGGACAGAAGAGGCTGAGAAAAGTTTTAATCTGTTGAAGAGGAAGATTACAGAACAACCAATTTTGGTGTTGTCGGATTTTCAAACAACATTTCAAGTGAAATGCGATGCAAGTGGATTTGCAATAGGGGCATTCTTGAGTTAGGAAGACAGGCCAATAACATAGTTCAAAGAGAACTTGAATGAAGTGAAAGTGAAATACTCCACTTATGATACAGAGTTTTATGCTATGATACAGGCATTGAAGAAATGGAGACATTACTTGATCCCGAAGGAGTTTGTCTTATACAGTGACAATCATGCACTGCAGTTTGTGACTAAACAGGAAAAGTTGAATCAAAGACATGTTAAATGGGTTGAGTACATGTAGAATTTCACTTTTGTGATTAAACATATTGTTGGTACTGCTAACAAAGTTGTTGATGCTTTGAGCAGGAAGTGTTTCCTATTGCAGGAGTTCAAAGTCAAAACGTTGGGTTTTGATGATCTTAGGAACATGTACGTAGATGATCCAGATTTTAAGGAGGCGTATGAAGCAGCTGAGAATCCAATTCTCAGAGATAGAAGCCAATGGGTAGAATACATGATCCAGGAAGGATTATTGTTTAAAGATAATCTGCTGTGTATTCCGAAATGCTCCATGAGGGAGAATTTGCTGAAGGAGAAACAGAGTGGAGGATTGTCAGGGCACTTTGGTCATGACAAGACATTCACAAAGTTGAATGAGTCATATTTCTGGCCAGGAATGCGAGTAGACATCAAGATATTTGTGGACAGATGCAGAATTTGCCAGCATTTGAAGGGAAGGAAACAAAATGATAGGTTTTATCAACCATTGCTAATACCTGAGAGGCCATGGGATGCAATCATCATGGATTTCATATTGGGGTTGCCAAAAAAAGAAAGAGGTTTTGACTCAATCTTTGTGGTGGTGGATAGATTTTCCAAGATGGCACACTTGATTCCATGTCAGAAGACCAGTGATGCAACTCACATTGCGAATCTGTTTTTCAAAGAAATCGTTCGACTTCATGGCTTACCAAGGAGCCTAGTTTCAGATCGAGACACCAAGTTCATAGGGCACTTTTGGAGGACGTTATGGAAGAAGCTGGGAACTAATGTCATTTAGTTTATCTTATCATCCTTAGATGGATGGGAAGACAGAGGTGGTAAACAGAAGTCTGGGAGACTTGCTGAGAAGCTTGGTGACAAAACACCACAGCCAGTGGGACAACATATTACCACAGGCAGAATTTGCTTATAATGACTTAGTTAACAGAAGCACAGGGAAGAGTCCATTTCAGATTGTCTATGGCATACAGCCAAGAGGAATTTCTGAGTTAAGGGATTTAGAACATAATGCAACTAGGAGCTCTAGTGTAGAAGAATTCGCAGAGGCGATGAAAGAACTTCATAGCCAGGTGAAGGAGCGGTTGTAGAGTTCGAGCCAAGAATATAAGCGCAGAGCAGATCAACATAGGAGACAACTTCAATTTGAGGTTGGTGATTTGATTCTGGCACATATGAAAAAGGAAAGGTTCCCGAGAGGAACATATAATAAGCTGAAGATGAAGAAAAATGTAGGGTCTTAAAGAAATTTGGGGTGAATGATTACGAGATTGAATTACCCGATGGGATCGGAATTTCTCCCATATTAAATATCTCAGATTTGTACCCATATAAAGATGAGGAAGTAGGGACAGAAAATGAGCAGCCAGTGATCTAGTGGACAAAGTAGATGCCAGTTGAAAATAAGCCACAGATGGAGTGTATACTGGACAAAAGGGTCAGCAAGAAAACCAGGCGAAATCAATACTTTGAATATTTGGTCAAGTGGAAGGGCCATGCGGTTGAAGATGCCAGCTGGGAGAGAAAAGCATAAATCCAGAAGCATGGAAAGACCATTCATGAGCTCATGGACAAAATCCCATGAAAAATTTCAAGAGAGGGAGTATGATGCAGGAGCATCTCAAGCGAGCCAGCATGGAGACAACGGACAACTGGAAAAGTTCCCAGGACAAATTTTGAAAATGTCTTAAAGTATTAATGAATCCATTATGAAGGAGCGCCCTTGTATAATGTAAACGGACCTTGAGTGATTTGTTCTTGTCCTTAGTAGGTAGAAGGCATTTATAGTAGTAAATGCAGGTAGATATAATTGAATGTTAGATTAGACAGTTTTAGAGCGCAAGAGGGAAACGAGATATAGACACCCTCATTGTGTATTGTAACATTATTATGAGCATGAAGAGTGTGAAGAGCATAGAGGAGAAGTAGAAAGTTGTGTGAAGACACCCATGTACAAAAAATTGAATTAATAGAGAAAGATTTGATTCAAATTCATGGCGTCGTGTTTGTTCTCTGTGTATGTATGCTAGATGTTATGCTCATGGTTATTTTACTCTTTCTGTTGTACATTTGATTTTATGCTATGTATGAATGATTTGTTGTTGAATGTTTGAAATCTGAGAGGAAAGAGAGTAAGAGAAATGAGTTTCAATTGTTTCTCTATCTGAGCAAGAGTTCCTGCAAAGAGTGCAGTTGAATTTTTCCGTAAGGAGTGCATTGACAAAAGTTTTCAGAGGTTTATCTCTGAAAGCTCAGATAGAGTATCTTTTGTTCTCATTCACTCAAAAGTGAAGTAAGGAGTAGGAGCCATGCAAGGAGTGCGTAGGTCGAGTAAAGTCTCAGAGTTTAAAATCTGAGCGAAGCATTGAGAGACTGTTGTTGGAGGTGTGCACAGAGTCGAAGAAGTTCAACACTGGAGAGTGTTTGAAGGTTTCCGCAAGGAGTGCGAGCAGGGGTTTTTCTAAAAGACGTAGATTCGTGGAAATCTTAGAAGGATTTGAACCTTCGAAGGAGTCGAAGGAAGGCACGAGGCCAAGTACCTTAAAAGGTTGAAGGAAAGCATAGTAACGAGGCACCGCAGGAGGATAGATTCTCAGAGGAAGAAAGGACGGTGGGAATTCTTTGAGGAGAAACCGTGAAGTTCTGTGAGCCTTTAGATCTCATGAAAGAGCAGGGGAATTATCGTGAGTATTCCTAAAGGTTCTAAGATTAGGAGGACTAGGACCATATATCCAAGCCACAAGAGCCGTTGGATTTACACGTGGATTCCTATATCAGGTTTTCATAGGTGAAAGTCCCGTATACTTTGCAACGGGAATCGCAATATCCCGAACTGCGAAGTCCCGAAGGCTAAAAGGATTGTGTGGGCCACAGAGGAGACAACGGGTGGACACATGGCGCACTCTCGACAAGGAAGTCAATTCAGTCGAACGTTTTGGGTTTTCATGGAGTGAAATTTTGAATTCCTTACGTTAGGATTCACGATATTGCGAAGTCTGAAGTCCCAATGAAGTAAAGGGGCGTTGAAAGGTCAACCTCACAGACGGATCAATATTTCAGAAAATCGGGTTTTGAGATTCGAGGGAACGAGTTGCTTGATATCATGATCGTCGAAATTGCGATAAAGAGAAATCTGAAGCAAGGAGAAAGAGGAAGCGTTAGCGTCGACTGTTTTTGGGTTTCAGAGATTTGAGAGATAGGTGCTTGACCTATGGATTCATGAAAGTGCGAAATTCGACCTTCTAAGTGCAAAGAGGGAATCCTGCCAGAATTTGTTGTGGGTGTAGATTTTCCGAAAGGAAAATAGAAGAGTCATTTTAGAGTTCTTCGGGCCAGCAAAGGGAGAAAGATCATGTTGGCGTGGACATTCCGACCTGAGGGTTGAGGAGGGTGGCTATGTCATCAATGATACTTGGTACCATGTAAGCATACTGATATAAATTATTATTGTAATAATTTACCAGATACAACTACCATATCTTCTAGGAGAAACTTATTGTGTTGGTTCCAGGTTATCATGGAGGAATGTTTGATCACAACTCTAGAAGAGTGTTGATCTCATTTCATGTTGTATTACTTACTTTTAATCTTTGTTTCAGGAAGTTCACAAGTGATATCTCTAAAGGAGCTACTGTGACGATTATCCATGCTATTGTTTTATTACTATTATCAAAAGAGTATTATTCTTACTTGTTGTTTTATTAACCTTGTTTTAGGTCACAGGTGAAAACCCTGAAGAAGTTGTAGTGAAGATTTCATAAGGAAAAATATTAGATAAGACACAAAGCAGACTATGTACATGAACATATGCATTCATGTACCAAAGAAGATGAAGAAGAAGCTATTTTTTGAGATACATAGTATCTCATATGGATATTAAATGTATGGAGCAACAGGCTCCAAAGATGACCAAACATTAGAACAAGAACTCACAATAGACTTGTTCAAAGAATAATAAAACCACCTTGACAAGAGGTTGAACTTGTTTCAAGTCTGGATCAGATTTTCATATTAATTCTTGGTATTCAACACCAAGTATATCCTGTAAGAGATGATGAAGTCCTTGTAGACTCAAAATATATCAAGATTCATAGTTAGCCGGATCTCAGAAAGGATCAAATGAAAAGACAACTTCAAGGACTCAGAGACAGATGCTGTGAAAAGACTATATCATAGCTTCAAAGACTTCTAGGAGATATTAAATCTCCTGGGAAGATTCCCTTATTTCAATAACAGAGAAGGAAGCTTGTCAGAAAGACTTAGATATGGATTTTTCCGTGAGACTAGAAGGGAAGCTAGTGTTGAATTCCAAGATTGATCTAACATATCAAGCATGTTGCAGGTGTACAAATAATTAATTGCTTCCATAGGATTCTCCCAAAAAGAGGAAGAATACTATGGTGAGACACTTACTCCAGTAATTGAAGAAATAGTTACAGTATTCATGAAGATGACCAGAACAACCATGATTAATATACAGTATGAGATGTAGAGGGAGAAATCCCCATATTTAAAATTGAGTGGAATTTGGTGAAGTACATTAGTTGGGCCATGGAAACATGAATACAATAGAATATAGAGTTACCTCCATGAAAGGAGAAGAGTTATCTTCGATATTCATTGTTGAGCTACTCTCAGTTTAAGATGAAATTGTTGTCGTGATGAAGTAGAGGAGTTAATATGATATTTCAACAGTCACAATGAGAATGGAGCAGCCATTCTTATCTTCAGAGTAGATGCAAGTGAATAATCTCATTTACAATAGGAACATTTGTAGAGAGAGTAGAGGACATTCTTTTAGGTAGTGAGACAGATAAATAATTGCAAAAATCACATGAAGCTAGCACATAACTGTGCATATTAAGTTGGAGTTGAAGAAAGTGTACCATGATGGTACAATGTAATGTTAAAATTTGGTCACAAATTGAAGATAGAAAGACTCGGGTCTGCAGGTTGAAGAAGGATCTGTACAAGTTGAAGCAAGCTCATAGAGCTTGATATTGCTGAATTTACAGTTTCTTAACGAGCTTGGGATTTACCAAGAGTAAATTTGATTCTAACTTTTACTTCAAGGTCATGAATGATGAGCCAATTATATTTTTGTTGTATGTAGATGACTTATTCTTATTGGGAGAATAAAATATCATCGCCAATTGTAAGAAGAATCTCACTGCAGAGTTTGAGATGTAAAACCTAGGCTTGATGAATTATTTCTTAGGTCTTGAAGTTTGGCAGAGCCCAAAGAATATCTTCCTTAACCAAGGGAAGTATGTAGTAGAAATACTGAAGAGGTTCAACATGTTGGAATGTAAAGCCATGAACACACCCATGGAAACAAATTTGAAGCTCATGGTAGATACTTCATTAGAACCGGTTGATGTTACTCTCTATAGAAATATTATTGCTTCATTGATGTATCTGACAAATACCAGGCCATATATATGTTTTTTTGTGAACACATTGAGTCAGTATATGGCATATCCCAGACGTGTTCACCTTGTTACTGCAAAACATGTGATGAGATAACTTAAGGGTACATTGGACTTTGGTCTCTGTTATACTAGAGATCATGACTTCAGATTGATTAGTTATGCAGATTCAGATTGGGTTGGAAGTGTTTATGATAGAAAGAGAACATAGGGATGTTGTTTCAGTATAGGGTCAACCATGAATTGATGGCAGAGTAGGAAGAAATCTAGTATTGCTTTGACCACGACAGAAACATAATACATTGCAACATGTTCCGCTAGTTATGAAGCCTTATGGCTTTAGAAGTTATTGACAAGGCTATTTGATCTAGATATGGAACCCACCATGATTCTATGTGATAACCAGAGTTGTATAAAGATGAAGGAAAACCTAGTGTTCCATGGTGAGTCAAAGCACACAGAAATTTGGTATGACTACATTTGTGATATGGTGAAGAGGGGAGATTTTAAGCTCCAATATGTTGGCACAGATGAGCTGGTTGTAGATGTGTTGACCAACCCTCGGTATTGTGTAATGTTTGAGCACTTTCGAGACAAGATTGGTATAGTCTGAAAGGACCTGCCTCGAAAGGGGGAGTGATTCCAATGATACTATGGTATCCTAACCAAAAATGGGTATCTCAGTTAGGATTTTATATCCTAGGGGATTGATCATCCCTGGAAATACCCAAAAGGTTCGGTAAGGATGGTCTATCATAGTACCCCTACATGTATATGATAGCTATGGTCATTAGTGGTAGCTCTGTTAGGATTTTTATAATCCTAGGGAATCTTATGATTCCTGTTAAGATCATGAAGGTCCGGTAAGAACAGTCTGTCAGAGTACCACGTGGTAGCTCCATTAGTATTTTATATCCTAGGGAATATTATGATTCATGAGAAGATCCCTAGGGAATGTTACAGTACCACAGAATGTTTTCGATACACCTACCTCATTTTTTTTCCCCACGATGATGATGTTGTTTCTCCATCTTCGTGTTGTGATGATGTTGTTACTCCATCCTCATGTTGTGGTCATGTTATTTCTCTAGCCTCGTGTTGTGATGATATTGCTCCAACCTCATGTTGTTGATGATGTATCAGCCTGGTGGTGATTATGATGTTATCTCGGACTCATGTTGATGATGATGTTGTTGATGATGTTGTACAAGCCTCATTCTGTTATTGATGATGATGATGCTACTTCAACTTCATGATGAAGATGATGATGATGATGCCACTTCAACTTCATGTTGAAGATGATGATTGTGTTGCAACTTCAGCTTCATGCTAGAGATATTGATGATGTTTTATGAGTCTTGCACCGATTGATGATGTGGTATTATTGTTATAATAATTGATATGGATGCAAATAATAATGATGATGATGCCATTCCAGCTCCATGTTGTGAATGATGATGATGATGATGATACTCCAACTCCATGTTATGAATGATGTTGTTAATGATGATGAGAAAAACTTATGATGATTTATGGATATGCCAATCAATGTTATAGATGTCATTGATTCTATTGCCCTCTCTCTCTCCTGATGATTTTGTAGAATACCCTTCTTGTTAAGGGCGAGTGTTGAAATATTCTAACTGTGAATAATATTCTACTTATTATTGAGTTATTATATTATATATCAATCCCCTTTTGTGGGTTGATCATATTAGGATTTGTGTATGACAAAATCCCCTTTTGTGGATTGGTCAAACCCTAATTAAATGATGCTAATTAAGAAGTCATCCCCTGGGGCTAATTAAAGTGGTTTTAACCACTAATTGAAGAAGTCAACCTAGCTTGGTGAATAAACACACCCCTAGCGTGTATCATCTAGTATAAATAAGATAGGATGATACCTCATTCTTACACTCACTTAAGTCACTCATCCAATGCGCAAGTTTGAAGGAAGTTGCAATTTCTAGTTGCCAGCTTTCGAAAGAAGGAAAAGAGAGAGAAGTGAATTGCTCAGTGTTGGATATTCTCGTTTGTTTGGTTTATTAACTTGGAATTGTATTGGAAATCTATATTAAGTAAGTTTTTTTTGGGTTTTATCCCCCATGAGGGTTTCACAGGATAAATGTTGTGTACCTTGTGATTGTGTATCTTTCAGTGATCATGCTTATGCTATTATTGTCTAGTAAATTCAAAAGAACTTAATAGTTTCTATAAATTTAAAAACCTATTCATTACCTCGAGGAATACAACTTCTTTTACAGTAAGCCATGTGATTATCATAAATTGAGGTGATCGGATTCGTTAGGAGACTGATTTGACAATTCCATGTGTAATAGAGTTCAAATAAGTGAAAACACATATTTTCCTTGTAACCTTCAAATGCAAGCTGATAAGGAGCGACTTAAATACCAAACCAACCCTTGTATTGGGAAAGACCCGTTAAGCATCTCACCTATAGTCAAAATATATTTAAATGTAAAACTCTTACAAGGTTATCCACAACCCTTTACTAACTATTCTTACCCAAATTTGTGAGGGATCAACTTGAGGGTTCCCTAATGTCGTGACTAGGTATAGAATAGAATAATAAGGGTGAACTCAAACAACGATAGATCTAGAAACACGTCCAAACTTGGGTAAGACAACTCTTGAATTGTCAAATAAATGTTTACATCAAGTAAGTGACATGGCATGGTGTATAAATTCTCTACTTTACCGTTTAATATTCTTAACTATATGTATATTTATAAGGTAAGAAATGACAAAGTCCATTCATAATTTCAAGATAACAATTTTTTTTATTATTTAAAACTAAGTATGTTGCACCTAAACAATGGATGTAAAGCCTCATTGTTCCTATTTTTAAGAATAGGGATAGAAACATTCCCTCTAATTATAGGACCATTATGATTAGCTCGATTTTAGCTGAGCTTTATGGAATTATTTTGGAAAGGAAGATTATCCTTTGGCTATCAAGTCACGGTAAAAGAGAAAAAGGCCACGCTAGTTTTATGATAAATCATTCAACCTTGGACCATATTTTCACCTTTAGGATCATTGAAGAGGAGTTTTACAATACTAAAACCAATAATATTTTGTTGTTTTTTTCACTTTATAAAATCCTTTGACACGTTTCCTAGGAAAACCTTTTGAATAGGTTGGAA
>SNQJ01S0069791.1:10237-21032 GCA_010110895.2 Picea sitchensis | reverse complement strand
CAATTTTTTTTATTATTTAAAACTGAGTATGTTGCACCTAAACAATGGATGTAAAGCCTCATTGTTCCTATTTTTAAGAATAGGGATAGAAACATTCCCTCTAATTATAGGACCATTATGATTAGCTCGATTTTAGCTGAGCTTTATGCAATTATTTTGGAAAGGAAGATTATCCTTTGGCTATCAAGTCACGATAAAAGAGAAAAAGGCCACGCTAGTTTTAGGATAAATCATTCAACCTTGGACCATATTTTCACCTTTAGGATCATTGAAGAGAAGTTTTACAATACTAAAACCAATAATATTTTGTTGTTTTTTTCACTTTATAAAATCCTTTGACACGTTTCCTAGGAAAACCTTTTGAATAGGTTGGAAGAGATAAAAGTTCCTTTCGAGTTGAGGGTTGTTGAAATAAGGCTATATCAAAATGTCATTTCCAAGTAGAAGAACACTGACGGTTGGTTGAAAGAGATTAAATACAATATTGGAATCAAGCAAGGTCCTCCTTTGTCCCCTACCCTTTTTGGCATACACATTGACAAATTAGAAAATTATTTGGAAGAAACAGGTTGTGTTGGCCCTAATATCATTGGTATAGTCATCAATATTCTTATTTATGCCGATGATATCATTGTTATGGAGAGGAGTCCCCATGATCTTGAAAACCAACTAAGAATACTCAAGGGATTTTTTTCCGATATGGATATAAATTTTAACACCGACAAGACTAAGTTCATGATCATTAAATCCAATAAGATCACTTATGATGCCTTCATATATGACAACAAAAACATGGAGGAAGTGAATTCATAAAAATATCTTGTAGTCGATATTCACCACAAGCTCAAATCGAATTATTGCATTGAGAAAAGGATTATTATGGGATTGAAAACTTATTATGGGATTGAAAACAATTGTAAATTAGTTGATCTTTGGACTCTTTGAGACTCTTGTTATGCATGCTTTCATTTATGTATGTGAAGTCTGGGGATGTGGTATCTATCTTGAATCCTGAAGAAAGATAGAGAAAATACAAAATAATTTTATAACATGTCATCTCAAAATTAAATGAAATATGCCCTATTTGATCCTCCTCTTAAAGGAAATCCATTCCCTCATTCAAAGTACGACTATGACTAGATACCTAATGTATAAGAAATAGTTTAACCTGGAAGATAAGAGGCTTCCTAAAATTGCTTCAAAATCCAATCATAACCACCATAGAATCAAGAAAGGATGGCATAAAGTTGCTCAGTCTTGGCTAAACTATTGTGGAACCCTGGAAGACACCATTTTGTAGAATAAGAATTTTATTAAAAATATCATCAAATCAAAATTTAAGAAGAAAATGTGGTGTGATAAAGAGTTTGAGGGAAAAAAAAATTAAGGTATTGTAAGGGTGTAATTAAACCTAATATAAAATATCAAAATTATCTCGTTGTTTCAACACGTGTAAAGAAAAAAATAAGCATTTCTAAGATAAGAAAAAATTCTCAGATGCTCCATAGTGAAACTGGGCATTGGTCAATTCCTAAAACACACTGGGATGAAAGAGTGTGTCACCTTTGTGACACTAATAAGGTTGAAGATGAAAAACAATTTCTCTTATATTGTTCATCCTATACCCATATTAGATCTCAATTTCAAAATATTTGTCACACTACTAACCTTCCTAAGATTTTAACTAAACAAAACTATGATGATCTTGGAAAGCTTCTCTTAATGCTTTTCGAACATAATTTTTTTTTTTCTAAAGAATTGCAGGTAATCCCTTGACCAATAGACCAATTTGGTCTCAGTGGACGTTAATCATCATCATCAT
Source organism: Picea sitchensis (assembly GCA_010110895.2). NCBI lineage: Eukaryota > Viridiplantae > Streptophyta > Pinopsida > Pinales > Pinaceae > Picea > Picea sitchensis. The sequence goes on along the minus strand of SNQJ01S0069791.1, from coordinate 19,210 downwards.
CATCATCAATTGTGAATTATTATAAACTCATTATATTATAATATAAATAAATAATAAAAATATTAAATTATTTTAAATTATAAATCTATTAAAATATAACTTGTAATTAAAGATCGAGTTATAAATTTATTAATTGTGATTAATCTATAAACATTACATTACAAATAAAGTGATTAAGTATACCATTATGAATACTGAAACATATTCATTGGTATCTTTCCCATTCAATATATCCTTGTTTAGTTCTAAATATTGAAAACAAACAAAAACATTACATTTCCATTATTAATTAATGTGAAATCATGAATATTCCATCATTATAAAGTTTAATTTTTATATCTCTATATTTTCAATATTGAAAAGATTAAATAAATTTAACTAGTCCCCAATCCTTAATGGAAATTTCAAGTCTTTATGAATCCTTAATGGAAATCCCAAGTCTAAGGATTGATACCATAATAAAGAAGTATAAAAGACGTTAATAAAGTATCGACTTAAACAATAACAAACATGTGCAACTTTGGAACATGCCCTATGTCTCGTGTTGCAACAAAACTCTCACAAAACCCTAATATGGGATTCGATTCCTACTCGTAGCCACCATCGCTAGGGTTGTCCCCGATCCCCATCTTGCTTTTGATGCCAAATTCACATCCTTCAAACAACTGATTGGCTCTTTAGGATATCATTCAGTTTATCCCACACATAGCTAGTTTGTTAAAAAAGTAGATTATATCCCAAAAGTTGTGATCCCTAAGGATTACAACTCCAAAACTCTCTCATATGCTTCTAAAGGAATTATCAGCCAATTTACAACACTCTGGAATTTCCCCATACATGTTGATATCTGGATTTCTGGGAACTGGAAACATTTAATCAATGGGTAAATGAGCATCTTCTTCTATGGTAAGGATTTTTATATTTTTTATTTTAATCTTAAGGAAGATCATGATCTCGTCTTCTACAGTGGTTCCTATTTCTATGTCACCATAGGCATATATCTAAACTAATGGACCCTAGACTTCGATCCAGAAAGCGATGTTCCCACAACAGTCCCATTTTGGGGCTTCCTTCCCCACCTGCCTTTCCATTGCCGGGTGGACAAATATTTAAAGAGTGTTGGAGACATAGTTGGAAAACATAATGATCGATCTCAACCCAAATCTACAATATTCTCATGCGCCTGAATTTGCGTTGAATTAGATATGGGAAAATGACACCCTGAATCTATAAAACTCTCATTGTATGAATGGACTCACATCCGAAAGCTAGAATACAAACAGATCCCTTTCAAATGCAAATCATGCCACGAATACAAAAATTTCGCTAGAAATTGATCTAAGAGTAAACAAGCAGAGGCTGAAACAAGAAAATCATAAGAAGAAGGATGGAAAAAAGTAAAAAAGAAAGAAAACATTACTTGAAACAGAGGTTAAAAGAGTGGAGAGGCAATCTCATCGCAAAATAACAACTCTAGAATAGTATAGCACAGAATGAAATCGCTGGAAGCGAATCCACTACTAGATCAGGCCTCGTCCAAAGGGAAAAACCATATCCCATCTAACTCTTTCGAGATACTAGGGGAATCATTTCTATGGGGAATTAGAATAAATGATCATATGCATTTCATCTCTCTCGAAAATGTATATCCAAATCAAGAAGTGGATCAGATCGGGGAAGAGTCAGGGGAAGAAGAAGACTTCCAAGAAGAAAACATGGAAGAAATTCAAGAGACAGAAATACCATATTCCATAGAAAAATGCAAATCCAAAGTATCATCAAGGGAAGATATGGAGGAAGGTGAAATCATAATAGAAAATATCATAAAATCAGGAAGACGTTCAAAAACAATGTCAAGGAATACCATGCCAACAAAGAAAAATATCTTGGAAAGCAACACTCCATTGAAAGTTGACTCAACAATGCAGGGAAGAAAGGTGTAAGGAGGGGAGTAGATCATTGAGTCGTAAGAGGACGAAGCCCCTCCTCCCATTGTCACTGGAAATCCTCTCATGGAACTGCGAAAGCTTAAGAAACAACTCCAAGGTTTAAGCCCTTCAATATCTTGTCCAATTAGAAAAACCCTTTGTAATTCTCCTCCAGGAAATGGAAGTGGAGGATGCCTCATCATTAGAACAATCCAAAAAATATCTACGATCAGGAAATGGAATAGCTATCAACTCAACAAAATATTTAGGAGGCATCTTGACCCTCTAAGACACGCAGTCGTGGGAAAAAGAGGTAAGTCACTATTAAAACCATTGGATTCTCACCATTTTCAACCATGAAAACACTAATACAAAAATCACCCTTATAAATATTTGCATCGCAAATAGATACCTTGATAAGATAAATTGTTGGACTACCTTGTTTGCAATCTGAGACTCTTTCGATAAGTCCTCAATAGTGGTGGGTGGGGATCTCAATACCTTTCTCTACTATGCAAAGAAGATGGGCATAAGACAGGTGAGAGACCTTCAAAGAGAAAAACCTTCAGATCTTATCTCAGAATGGGATCTTCAGGATATTCGACCTCAAAAAGGGAAATTCACCTAGAATAATAATTGGGTAGTTCTGAACCACATAACAACCCAATTAGGGCATTTACTCATCAATAATGACTTCCTTATCTCCNCTTCAGATCTTATCTCAGAATGGGATCTTCAGGATATTCGACCTCAAAAAGGGAAATTCACCTAGAATAATAATTGGGTAGTTCTGAACCACATAACAACCCAATTAGGGCATTTACTCATCAATAATGACTTCCTTATCTCCCCGTTCGGCATATACTCCTCTATTATTCCTTCTAAAATCTTCGATAACAAATCCATCTCCCTCCACTTCTCCCACTAAGAACTTTGGACCTCTTCCCTTCATATTTAACCCCCTTTGGATCGACTCACCCCTCGTTCCCGATTTAGTTCATCGTGCCTAGTCCTCTCCTATTAGTGGTTCTCTTATTTTTTTTTTTGGTAAAATAAGATTAAAGAGTACAAACAAGCATGAAAAGAGTGGGTTAAAACATCCTTCACCCTGGCCCCCTAAAAATAAAAAATAAAAAAATAACGATAGTCTCTCAGAGTTAGCTGACATTCAAAGGAAAATATAGAGCAAAGAAGTGACTCATGAATCCTTTCAAAATATTCACTCTACAATGAGATGAGAATAAGAACACTAGAGACTGAAATATAGGATTTTATGGTTAAAATATGGATAGTGGAATAGTTATTACTTCTAAAAACAATCCCAACAAATAAAAAACAATTACAATGTAAAAAATCCAATTATAGTATGGACAAACCATTGAAGACTTCAATCAAATTAAGCTAGCAACAAACCAAAATTTTGCATATTTGTATTCCCAAATAAATCAAGATGAAAATGAAATAGACACTCAAGAGATGTTAGAATACATTCCTCATCGAATAAAAGAAGAATAAAATGAGTTTCTAACCCAACAAATATCCGAGGAATAAACTCTCTATTCCATCAGGAGTCGTGATCAAGATAAGGCTCCAAGCCCATACAAATTTTCCATCAGGTTCTTTAAACACTTATGTGGCTTAATTAAACATGATCTTCCATTCATTCTAAACTACACCCTTTGGAATAAGAAAGTAGGAGGAGCTAACAACTCAAATTTCCCGCCCCTCATCCCGAAGGAAACAAATCGCCCAAATTTTTCCATATTCCGAACTATATCTTTATTCAACTCCTCCTACAAAATTATCACTAATATAATTTCCTCAAGACTAAAACCATTTCTCTCGAATCTGGTCTCAGATAATCAAGGGGGGTTCATGGAGAACAAGAAAATCACCAATAATATAATTATTGTTCAAGAAGCCATTCACTCCAACATAGTTTTCAAAGAAAAGGGAATTGTTATCAAACTAGACATGGAAAATTCCTTTGATCGTGTAAAGCACTACTTTCTTTCCAAAGTGTTAGATAGGTATGGATTCTCCCTGGAATTCAGAGACTAGATAAATTCTTGTATTGGCTCCCCATGGATTTCTCTGATGATAATTAGCTGGTATTCATACTTTTTCATGTCAAGGAAAGGGATAAGACAGGGTTGCCCCGTGTCACCCTCACTTTACATTCTTATAGAGGAATCTCTAAGTTGTAAACTAGAATAGCAACACAGATTGGGGCATCTTCTTGGGCTCCAAATTGCTCCATGTGTCAAATCCATAAATCACTCCCAAGTTACAGATAACACTCTTCTCTGAGGTGTTTCTTCCCCTATTATCACCATGAGATTTAAGTAGATTCCAGACAACTTTCTAATAACTTCAGGGGGGGGTAAATATTAGCAAAAGAAAAATTCATGGATGAAATATACTAGGACATCAACAACAAACCATTTCTAGAATTTTTGAATTTTCAATGATTGTTAATTGGAAATGTTTCACTTATCTTGAAATTCCCATCTTTCAAAGGATATCTTCCTCACAATATTGGAAAACAATATTGGAAAAATTATCCAGCTGAATACAAAGTTGGGGAGCTCACTAGTTAAACCTAGTAGGTAAAATCATTCTCAACAAATCTAGTTGAAGCAAGAAATTCTAGCCAAATATATCGGCTCTCCTAGAATTCGTAGTTTGGACACCCCCTTCCCTCCTCCAAAGGCTATCCTATATGGAAATTGTGAAGAATCGCAGCCCCTCTGATTGAATTAAATATCTTGCGGACCCTTGGAAATGGCACACTAATCAACTTGTGTATGGACAACATCCTCAGAAAGACACCTTTGGACAAAGTTGAAAATCTTATCCCCATCAGATTTTGCTGCCTATCCATTGGCCTCTTTAAGTTATAAGATTTTTCTGATTGGACATCAAATAGAATATGGTTCTTTTGGAGAACTATTTTTCCCCTTGATCAGATCCTCCCCCTTCTCCCTATCATCAATGAGAATATCATTGGATGCACCCCTATAATCATACATTTTAGAGATACTCATTGTTGGGGAACTACAAATTATTTAGTCAAACAAGGATACTCTAGTCTTCTTGTGGATTCCTCAGGGCCACCTCCCTCCAAGATCTAGTCCTATGTGTCGTTTGGTGCCTCCCTTCCAAAAATAAATGCCCTTATGTGGACCATGATACATGGAATTTTTTTTATTATTGAGAACCTTCAAAAGTGAGTTATCACAAGTCCATCCAGATGTGCTCTATGTATGGCCTCAGAGGAATCAACTCAACATATGTTCTTTGAATTCCCCTTCTCATTAAAGATTTCGGATCTTATGATCTCCTCTCTTGGATCTAAATTTAACCCTCCTTCAATCTTATGTTCTTCGAATAGCTGCATAGGTAGGCTCTAAGACCAAATGTAGACTCAATAGGAGGAAATTGCCTCACTTAAATCACAGTCCGAGCAACAGGTTCAACTACTCGTAGTGACAAAACATAGAGATGGCCCTCATAATGCACACGGTTAACATAAATTCCTACCTCATTCATTCTATTTGTGGGTCTCAACATCAGCATGGTGTTGAGGATCCAAATTGGCTAGCTAATTATGCCTGTTTAAAATAAAAACACGCAACTTTACTCATTTTTTATAATAGTGATGATGTTATCAAATCATTTAGTGATTCTACTCTTTGAGATTTTCCTATGTCTTTTCATAAAAGTTAATCGATAAAAAAAAATATGCTTGCCTTTGCAAAACAATGAAAACTTGAGGATGTCACCGTGTATACCTACACACAAGGAAGTATGAAGATTTGAATACTTAATAATTATCGACTAACTAAAACTGGAATATTAAAAATATAGATAAAGAACATGTGTACACAACCTAATTTTGCACATTGTTGTTTAAATTAAAATATAACATATTATCCATGTTTTCTTCGCGCAAGATCTTTTATTTAGAATGAGTATATTTTATGGGAATCTAAGATATGGAGTGAAGTCTTATAATTAGATTTGTTGAATGGTTGGTTATATATATATATGAATGGGGAGAGAATTAAATATGGAGTTTCTATTTTGTATGTTTATATATAAAAAGTTATTATGTGTAAAAAATGAATTATTGACCAGGTAGATATAATTGAATGTTAGATTAGACAGTTTTAGAGCGCAAGAGTGAAACGGGATATAGACACCCTCATTGTGTATTGTAACATTATTATGAGCATGAAGAGTGTGAAGAGCATAGAGGAGAAGTAGAGAGTTGTGTGAAGACACCCATGTACAAAAATTTGAATTAATAGAGAAAGCTTTGATTCAAATTCATGGCGTCGTGTTTGTTCTCTGTGTATGTATGCTAGATGTTATGCTCACGGTTATTTTACTCTTTTTGTTGTACATTTGCTTTTATGCTATGTATGTATGATTTCTTGTTGAATGTTGGAAATCTAAGAGGAAAGAGAGTAAGGGAAATGAGTTTCAATTGTTTCTCTATCTGAGCAAGAGTTCCTGCAAGGAGTGCAGTTGAATTTTTCCGTAAGGAGTGCATTGACAAAAGGGTTCAAAGGTTTATGTCTGAAATCTCAGATAGAGTAGCTTTTGTTCTCATTCACTCAAAAGTGAAGTTAGGCATAGGAGCCATGCAAGGAGTGTGTAGGCCGAGTAATGTCTCAGAGTTTCAAATATGAGCGAAGCATTGAGAGAATGTTGTTGCAGGTGTGCACAGAGTCGAAGAAGTTCAACACTGGAGAGTGTTTGAAGGTTGCCGCAAGGAGTGCGAGCATGGGTTTTTCTAAAAGACGTAGATTCGTGGAAAGATTAGAAGGATTTGAACCTTAGAAGGAGTCGAAGAAAAGCACGAGGCCAAGTACCTTAAAAGGCTGAAGGAAAGCGTAGTAACGAGGCACCGCAGGAGGATAGATTCTCAGAGGAAGAACGGACGGTGGGAATTCTTTGAGGAGAAACCGTGAAGTTCTGTGAGCCTTCAGATCTCATGAAAGAGCATGGGAATTATCGTGAGTATTCCTAAAGGTTCTAAGCTTAGGAGGAGTAGGACCATAGATCCAAGCCACAACGGCCGTTGGATTTACACGTGGATTCCTATATCAGGTTTTCATAGGTGAAAGTCTCGTATACTTTGCAACGGGAATCGAGATATCCCGAACTGCGAACTCCAGAAGGCTAAAAGGATTGTGTGGGCCATAGAGGAGACAACGGGTGGACACGTGGCGCACTCTCGACAAGGAATTCAATTCAGTTGACCGTTCTGGGTTTTCATTGAGTGAAATTTTGAATTCCTTGCGTTAGGATTCACGATATTGCGAAGTCTGAAGTCTCAACGGAGTAAAGGGGCGTTGAAAGGTCAACCTCACAGACGGATCAGTATTTGAGAAAATCGAGTTTCGAGATTCGAGGGAATGAGTTGCTTGATATCGCAATAGTCGAAATTGTGATAAAGAGAAATCTGAAGCAAGGAGAAAGAGGAAGGGTTAGCGTTGACTATTTTCAGGTTTCAGAGATTTGAGAGATAGGTGTTAGACCTATGGATTCATGAAAGTGTGAAATTCGATCTTCTAAGTGCAAAGAGGGGATCCTGCCAGAATTTGTTGTGGGTGCAGATTTTCTGAAAGGAAAATAGAAGAGTCATTTTAGAGTTCTTTGGGCCAGCGAAGGGAGAAAGATCCTGTTGGCATGGACATTCCGACCTGAGGGTTGAGGAGGGTGGCTACGTCATCAGTGATACTTGGTAGCATGTAAGCATACTGATATAAATTATTATTGTAATAATTTACCAGATACAACTAACATATCTTCTAGGAGAAACTTATTGTGTTGGTTCCAGGTTATCATGTAGGAATGTTTGATCACAACTCTAGAAGAGTGTTGATCTCATTTCATGTTGTATTCCTTACTTTTAATCTTTGTTTCAGGAAGGTCACAAGTGATATCTCTAAAGGAGCTACTGTGACGATTTTCCATGCTATTGTTTTATTACTATTATCAAAAGAGTATTATTCTTTCTTTTTGTTTTATTAACCTTGTTTTAGGTCACAGGTGAAAACCCTGAAGAAGCTGTAGTGAAGGTTTCATAAGGAAAAATATTACATAAGACACAAAGCAGACTATGTACATGACCATATGCATTCACGTACCAAAGAATATGAAGAAGAAGCTATTTTTTGAGATACATAGTATCTCATATGGATATTAAATGTATGGAGCAACATGCTCCAAAGATGACCAAACATTAGAACAAGAACTCACAATAGACTTGTTCAAAGGATAATAAAGCCACCTTGACAGGAGGTTGAACTTGTTTCAAGTCTGGATCAGATTTTCATATTAATACTTGGTATTCAACACCAAGTATATCCTGTAAGAGATGATGAAGTCCTTGTATACTCAAAATATATCAAGATTCATAGTAAGTCGGATCTCAGAAAGGATCAAATGAAGAGACAACTTCAAGGACTCGGAGACAAATGCTGTGAAAATACTATATCATAGCTTCAAAGACTTCTAGGAGATATAAAATCTCCTGGGAAGATTCCCTTATTTCAATAACAGAGAAGGAAGCTTGTCAGAAATACTTAGATGTGGATTTTTCCGTGAGACTGGAAGGGAAGATAGTGTTGAATTCCAAGATTGATCTAACATATCAAGCATGTTGCAGGTGTACAAATAATGAATTGTGTCCATAGGATTCTCCCAAAAAGAGGAAGAATACTATGGCGAGACACTTACTTCAGTAATTGAAGAAATAGTTACAGTATTCATGAAGATGACCAGAACAACCATGATTAATATACAGTATGATATGTAGAGGGAGAAATCCCCATATTTAAAATTGAGTGGAATTTGGTGAAGTACATTAGTTGGGCCATGGAAACATCACTACAATAGAAGATAGAGTTACCTCCATGAAAGGAGAAGAGTTATCTTCAATATTCATTGTTGAGCCACTCTCAGTTTAAGATGAAATTGTTGTCGTGATGAAGTAGAGGAGTTAATATGATATTTCAACAGTCACAATGAG
>SNQJ01S0069790.1:77097-92258 GCA_010110895.2 Picea sitchensis | reverse complement strand
GAAGTGGGGCCCCCTCCTGTCCTGTCGACTATCGTGTCACACTTTCCCCTCTGCCACCTTCACTCCACTTAACCGTGCGATGGGGCCTGTTCTCATTGGTTGTTCTCTAGCCCTGTCGGGGTTCGACGGTTGCAAAGCCGAACGGTTTGACATTACCGTAGCGTCGAGACGCAAAATTAAAAAGACACTACGTTTATTAGAACTGTGATAGTGATCCGCGATCACCTGGGAATGGAGAGAGAAAGAAGGAGCCAGCTTACGCTAGTCCTCCATGGATATTTAGGGGTTTTGATTCGGCAGAGGACCAGAAAAATCCGATTTAGGTAGTGGGTATGTGACAAATACAAATAGATATAGCCTGAGGTCAAAGAAGAAAGAAGGGAAACTTGATATTTCTAATCAACCTGCTAGAGTAGAGAAGCCTGCTAAATATCTAGCAGACATCAGGAAAGAAAAGGAGGCACAAAACCCCCCACCAGTGGTCAAAGGTGCTAAACCCAAGGTGAAGGAATTCTGAAGTCTCCCTCCTCTTTTAGTTTTGAACACGAGATTCAAAAGATTAGAATCCATGTGCCTTTGTCAGAGCTAATCAAGCATGAAGATTTAAAAAACTGCCTCTCCAAAATGTTGCAGCCCGAGCCTTCACCTCATTCCATAGACTAAGTCAACCTCCAAGACAAAAAGACAGCTATCGTACTAGGGCCTTTGGTAGAGGATAGAGATTATTCCTCACCCCCTTTTTATACATCATTGAATATTCATGACAAAGTGTTTCACAATTGCTTGATGGATTCATGGGCATCTCACAATATCATGCCTAAGATTGCCATGGATGAGCTCAGGTTGGAGGTTACAAAAACGTACCACAACTTGTATTCATTTGATTCCAGAAAAGTGAAATGCCTCGGAGTTATTAAGGACCTCGTTGTCTCCTTGTTCCAGTTGTTAATGAAGAGTTTGGTCATGGACATAGTGATAGCTAATGTTCCCCCTAAGTTTGGGATGCTCTTGTCCAAATCATGGATCAAAAGACTAGCAGAAACCTTTCATATGCCATTATTCTAGTGTTTGGAGGTGAACAAAGAAGCCTCTACAGGGAAGCACATCTCGCGTACATCATCAGTGATGAAGAAAATCCGACCAACCACCCCATTTTCGCAGTAGATACTGATCTGGGGACCAGTATGTTACAACTCATTGATGGTCCTCAAGTGCCCATCGAAATCAGAAAGCAGCCCATCACCTCTTGTGAAGACCCTCCTGCAAAGGTCTCTTTTTGGAAAAAAAAAAATTATGGAGCAGCTTCTAGGGAAGGTGTTGGTGCTAGAGTGGTTTTTGTTTCCCCTACCTAAGAGACCATATCTTTGTCCTGCAAATTGGAATTTGAAACAACAAACAACATTGCATAATATGAGGCTCTTGTCTTGGGTTTGAGAATTGCAAAGGACATGGAGATTGAAGAGCTGGCAGTGTTTGGAGATGTTGAGTTGATTTTTCATCAAGTCAAAAATCTATACCAGGCTAAACACCCCAGGTTAAGGGCCTATAGAAATGAAGTCTAGGATATGATTGAAAGTTTCTTCCTGGATTTTAATATCTCATTTGTTCCCAGAGAGGAGAACTCTATGGAAGATTCCTTGGTGGTATCAACGAGTAATTTCAAGGTCACTTTGCCCCCCAAACTCAAGTATGAGGTGGAGATAAAATACATACCCTCTAGTCCTGACAATGTCAAACATTCGAAGGTCTTTGAGGAAGATATCGAGATAAAAAAGTTCCTTGAGACCATGGGTGAATTTCCTGATTTGCATATTGATCAGGATCGGGATTCTGAAGAAAACCCTCATGCGAATGTTTTTATGAATAAAATTTCTAACCATCATATTGTTCAGTTGCCTAGCAACCATATTCCAAAGGGGCTTGTCCCTTTGGAGATATTTTTTTACAGAAATGATGTTGCTTTAAAATTTGAAGGATCAACTGAAGAGGTTGATGTGACTAAATGCAATCTAGGAATGGAGGAGGATCCCAAATGGGTCAAATTGTCTAGCAACTTAGCAGAGGAGCAAAGGGTTGAGTATCTCATACTTTTGAAGGATTTTGTTGATGTGTTCACTTGGACATATGAGGATTTGAGAACATATGACACCTGCATCATTGAACACAAAATCCATTTGAAAGAAGATGCCAAACCTTTCAAGCAGAAGCTCAAACAGATAAATCCTATACTGATGCCAATTATGGAAAAGGAAGTGAAGAAGTTGTTGGATGCACAGATCATCATCCCCCTGAGGTTTTTGGAGTGGGTGGCTAATTTGGTGCCTATAAGTAAGATGAATGGGGAAATCAGGTTGTGTGTTGATTTCATAAATCTGAATAGGAGATCCAAGAAAGATAACTACCCCTTGCCAAAGATGGAGCACATTTTGCAGAGAGTGACTGGCTCATCTAGGATGTCTATGGTCGATGGATTCTTTGGTTACAATCAAATCTTTGTTTTTCCTGAAGATAGAGAAAAGACAGCTTTCACGACTCCTTGGGGCACATTCATGTATGCTAAAGTTCCCTTTGGGTAAATGAATGCAGGAGCAACCTTCCAGCGAGCCATGGACATTGCCTTCATTGGAGAAAAGGACAGATTTGTATTCATCTATCTAGATGACATTATAGTATTCCTCGGGTCTGATAAAGAGCATTGTCACCATTTGAAGAAAGTCTTCTTGAAATGCAGAAGGTTTGGCCTTTCCCTCAATCCGAAGAAATCTATATTCACCATGCAAGAGGGAAAATTGTTGGGGCATATTGTGTCAGCCGAAGGAGTGAAGATCAATACAAGCAGAGTAGGGGCTATCCAACCCTTATCTTTTCCCAGATCCAGGAAAGAGGTTCAGTCTTTCCTGGGTAAAATTAACTTTATTAGGAGGTTCATTTATAATTTTGTTGAGTTAGTTAAATACATTACAACCATGATCAGAAAGGGAAATGAAGCAAAGTGGACTACCGAGTCCAGAAATGCTTTCGACCAAATCAAGAGGGCTTTGACTGAAGCACCTGTACTCATCAACCCTGACTATTCTAAGGAATTTCTGATTTTTTCTTTTGCTTCATCTGATACACTAGTTGTTGTCTTGCTACAGAGAAATGCAAAGGGGTTGGAGCAACCTATTTCCTTCTTCAACAGAGCTCTGAGGGATGCATAAATGATGTATGACATCATGGAGAAGCAATCATATGCTTTGGTGAAGGCCCTCAAGGCTTTCAGAATCTATATTTTTCACTCAAAGATTATTGTATATGTCCCCTCGGTCTTAGTAAAGCAGATATGGATATAGCCTCACATAGATAGGAAAAGAAGGAAGTAGATTTCCAAGATTCTGGAGTTTGACCTGGAGATAAAACCCACTAAATTGGTGAAAGGCCAAGGTTTAGTCAGGTTACTGGCTGAATCAAATTGCAGGGCATTGGGGGTAAATTTCATGAATATAGACTCAGAAAATTAGCAAACTGGGATTGTCGGTGAAGACTCTCATGTCAGCCCCAACTTAGAAGAATGCACCTGGTATAAAGACATCATACACTTCCTACAAAAGTTGAGGCCTCCTAATGGTTTGGACAAAAAACTGAAAGAAATCAAGTATTGTATCATTGATCAAATTTTGTACTGGAAGGACCCCTTGGGATTTTTGTTAATATGCCTGGACCCAAAAGAGGCCCAGGGAGCTATGACTAATTTTCATAACAACGCATGTGGGGGGCATCATTTTTGGAGGACCACAGCTTATAACATCCTCAGAGCTGGGTATTTTTGTCCCGGCCTTTTCACTGATATTTGTGCAAATATTAGATCCTGTGCCAAGTGTCAAAAGTTTGTCGGGAAACAACAGCTCAAATATTTTCCTTTGAAGCCTATGATGGTTTATGTACCATTTCAGCAGTGAGGTATTGAATTCATTGGAGAAATCCACCCAACCTCAAATGGCCAGCACAGATGGATTTTAACCGCCACTGATTATTTTACCAAATGGCTAGAAGCCATCCCAACAAAGAGCGCCTCCCAAAAGGTGATCATGAATTTCCTTGAAGACATCATATCCAAATTTGGATGTCCAAACAGAATTGTTACAGACAATGTTGCATCATGCAGAGCTGAGCCATTAATTAATTTCTCTGAGCAATATGGGATCACATTAATCAATTATACTCCCTACTACCCTCAAGGAAATGGTTTGGCAGGGTCTTCTAACAAGAGCCTCATAAGGATCATCAAAATTCTATTAGAAGACAAAAAAAACGCCTTAGATTCAAAGCTGAAATTTGCCTTATGGGATGACCGGATCACAGCAAAAAGGTCACTAGGCATGTCTCCTTTTCAACTAGTTTATGGGGCGGAATTTGTTTTTCCTACTCAGCTTGCTTTGCTTGTGGGAAAATTCTTCCAAGGCTTTCAAGGAGAACCTGACGATATGGTCAGGGGAATACTGCAGCTAGTAGAAGTACAACACACTAGGGAGCATCTTCTTGATAAGGCACAGGATCATCAGCAGAAAATAAAGCAAGATTTTGACAAGAGCGCAAGCAAGAAATATTTTTTGTTGGGGGATTTGTTGCTTAAGTGGGATTCCCCCAAACAATATAAAGGCAAACATGGAAAATTTGAAGCCTTGTGGATTGGTCCCTTCAATATTTCTGAGGTATCTCCGAACAACACCTATAAATTGCAAAACTTGGAGGATTCCAAAAATTTTGACAGCCCTGTCAATGGGCACTTTCTGAAGAAGTTTTTTTTTTTAACCGCAGTCGGCGCTCCACCATTGTAAATACCATTCCTATTTTATTTTTATTTTTATTTGAATAATAGACTCCATAACCCAATGCTAAGGCACTGAAACTGCACATTCTTGGCAGCTCACAGAGCGCATGCCATCCCCCGTGGAGCCAAATGTTATCACATAAGGTTTTCAACAGTCGTATGTGTGTGTCAATAATACTTTGAGTCTATCTTTTTTCCCTATCCCTCTCCCCCTCTCGCAGGCCAAGTCTTTATCTTTTCCCCTTTCGACTGGTAAAATCATTTTTGATTAATGAGATTTATGTGGTTTGGATTTTCAGAAGTGATCGGATTAGCCATAGTCTTGTCAATAGATCATCGACATTTCGGATCCAAATTAGGATCCATATTTAGGACATGAAGCGTGGATTTAAAATGAAGAGAAGATATGGTATTAAATAATAAATGTGAAAGGAGATCTAGGTGTCGGCTATGTTCATTTTGAAAATTTTAATCTTAAACATAGCCGACACCCAAGTCTCCTTTCACATTTATTATTTAATACCATATCTTCTCTTCATTTTAAATCCAAGCTTCATGTCCAAAAGATGGATCCTGATTTGGATCTGAAACGTTGTCAATCTATTGACAAGACTGTGGCTAATCCGATCACTTCTGAAAATCATTTTTTTTGTTGTTTTCCCTTGTTCGTTTGTGCACCCTGATTTCCCTTGATCTCATTTCAAAAATAAGTCTTGGCCCAAATCCTTTTTGTTTTTCTCTAAGGTTAAGCACTCATCTCTTTTTGTTGTAGTCATTGGTCTCCGTGTTTTCCCCAACCCACAATAAATTTTTCCAGGTCCTTGTTCACACAGGCCGCAACCATGGACACAAAGCGCAGCTTTCATAACAGTCCATTTCAGGCTCAAAACGCAAGCAGTAGGCAAGTTCGATTTTTCAACGGTGGAGATTCCAGTAGAGGTTCAGATTTGTGTCCCTCAAGCGATCAGAATTATAAATTTGCGTGAAGTTTAAATGTCAGACAGAGGTTCGAAGTTGAAAATCAAATGTCGCGTATCCTTCCTTAGCGGACGGGTACGGTCTATTTTGGATTTCGGGTTTCGAGATTAGGGGCATTTCTCCCTTTGGATTTCTCTGAATCCCAAAGTTCTAAAATCACTGAGGTCCCGAGGTTCCTAAGTGGAACGAGGATATGGTCTAAGTTATTGATCATCAGTCAAATAAGATCGTGGATATCTATGTGTAAAGACAATTCGTAATTCAGAAATTGAGAGTTGTAAAGTGGGGTGTGTCAAAGATTCTCGAAGGAAGAGATTCACGAAAAGATCCCAGTCGTTGGTTGGAAGGTGGGATGTGGAAATCGATCTGAGGGTTTGCGGGAATGAATTTTGGGAGTTTTGAAGTGGTGCAAAGGTGAGATTCACGAAGCGCGAAGTGTGAAGTAAATATGGACAGTAGATCCTGTGGGGCATNATTTCTCTGAATCCCAAAGTTCTAAAATCACTGAGGTCCCGAGGTTCCTAAGTGGAACGAGGATATGGTCTAAGTTATTGATCATCAGTCAAATAAGATCGTGGATATCTATGTGTAAAGACAATTCGTAATTCAGAAATTGAGAGTTGTAAAGTGGGGTGTGTCAAAGATTCTCAAAGGAAGAGATTCAAGAAAAGATCCCAGTCGTTGGTTGGAAGGTGGGATGTGGAAATCGATCTGAGGGTTTGCGGGAATGAATTTTGGGAGTTTTGAAGTGGTGCAAAGGTGAGATTCACGAAGCGCGAAGTGTGAAGTAAATATGGACAGTAGATCCTGTGGGGCATGTTATCCCCGATTTCTAGGGATAACTAGGAGATCATGTCTCGAGGCCCATAGGTCCTAGACATGGAGTACCGAGAGCAGGATTGACCTGAGCATGGCCCTGGAGGGCCCATGTTTCTTCTTCTTCATCAAAGCTATCCTGTCAGCAGAAGCAGCATCCATCACCTTCGGCTTGGACTTGTATCAGAGAAGACTCTTGCTCCATGAGGTAATTGGTCCAGGTATCATGGTATGTGTCATGTTTGATCATTATAACTCTTAGATATATGCATCAGATTCCTTTCATTTCTGACGAGTACTTGGATCTTACACTAACCCACTTGACCATGGTTGGGGGGATTAACGAGGTTCCCTAGAAAGCTTGTATCCATAGGTTTTGGTTAGCCACCAAGGGGGATTTTTAAGAGCCATCGTCCGCTCCCACCATATTATCATTTTACATCTTATCTCCCATTCATCTATCTCATTCCCCTAGTCCAGGCATTAGGATGACCTATTTGTGGGGTTACACTTTATCATGTGGGAAGAAGGGGCTAAAGGCCTAGGGGGTAAAAGAAGCTGCTAAGAGATAAAAGCCATAAAATAAAACCTAGAGATGCCTCGCCCAGGGATCCCCGAGAAGGCAATAAAAAGCCTCTCAATAAGAAACAGGAGGGACCCTAAGAAAACATACAAAACAAGATCTAGCTAAGAGGATGGGGGGTCTCATCACAAGCCAGTCCATTACGTTCATAGGTACCTAGCAGTATGACATTGCCATTACCTGGTTACAATGCCAGGGCAATGACCTTTGGTTGCATGGCCAAGGGAAAGGGGGTCTCATCACGAGCCAATCTTATCATTTCTGTGAAAGTACTTGTGGGTAACACTGTCAGCTCTGGTCACCACGCCAAGGCAGTTTCCTCTAGTAAGACCTTGAAATAAAAAGAAAGAAAAAACAATGAATAAAAGAAAGAATAAAGGCAATAAAGGGCTTGGAAAGAATTGCATCCATGACAGGTACAGCTCGCTTCCTACAAAGGCACCCACGGTTAATATCCACCCCTGGTTTTCACTATGTCTGGGCATCCTTAGACCACACCACCTTGTCTTACATGGCTTGGATGATATCCTTTGGGAACTTGCCTTTTCTTATGGATGTTGGCCCAATAGGTTACCTTGTCTTTTTCTTCAGCTTTGTATAGTAGGTCAGTGTAATGTCTTCAAGCTATTAGATGATATGTTAGGGGTTTTATGCATTCATTTGATAAAATTAATGATGAAATATGATTGACATTGCTATGATCCCAATGACTAATGAGCCCATGGAGGGCTAAGTTTTTGATGTGCAGGACCATACCCAACGGACAGGTACCAGGTGGACCGGTACACATGGGGAGATGATCAGTTCAGACCTCCATGGGGCTGAAGATCCCATCATATGGTTCATGGGACCTCATCAGGGGCAAAGACAGGACAGTGATTGATCGAGCATTTGCACGAGAGAAGAAGAAGGACGTTTTCATCCAGGACACCTTGGTTGAGCCCAGCCCTAGGGGGTTGACCCACTGCAGGTGGAAAGTGTCCCTCTGTTGACCAGGACATCCTCCAAAGATCCTTGACATCACCTCCAGTGTGTGGCAGCTTTACAGGGCAGTTTGGCACGTGTGGCAGAGTTTGGAGGCCCAGAGAGGGCCAACGTTTGTCTTCTAGTGCTGAGATTTACTCTAAAAGGGGCCAATGTCTCCCTCAGAGGGGATAGACGTCCTGCTTACTGCTCATTTAGGGTTTTATTTAGCAGTTAAATGTAAAACAGTATGATTTTTAGTAGTCAACCTTGTCGGCTATTTTAATGACCTAATTTTTAATTAAGGGTCATTGGATGATATAAATTGAGGATGGTTTCCCTCATTTTAACATAACACACTTCACTCACACAAGTGAGATCTGATTTTTGCACCCTACTTGAGTAGATTTGTTGTCTAAAGTGAGGCGCACTTGCTATTGGAAGGATATTTTTGGCATTTATGGCATTTCTCTCAAGGAAGGTTTACAACTAGGGTTTGCTTGTGATTTTCTTCATGACATGTAAGTAAATTTTCTTGCAAAACTTCTTAAGTGAATGGTTGTAGGTATAATTTCTTGAATTTTCTTATTGTATTGTTGATTTAAAACCCTAGGTAACAAGCACACAAGTAGGTTATTGTTACATGTCCCCTTGTTAAGAAATATTTTTCAGCCATTGAAGAAAAGAGATAGAGCCTAGTCGTTGCTACACTTATCTTCTTTCTTCTAAGCTAGCATTGAAGTGTATAAGTTGAAAAGAGGAGACGTCTTGGGCCTAGATTGCCTACACCTAGGGTTTTCACCTTCTAGGGTTTGAAAACCTTGTTATTGCAACACTTTCTCCCTTAGATTTATGCTTTAGGCTAGCCGTTTTTCCAAGTTGATTTAGAGAAGGAGGAAAGAGCACGAGGCCTTGCTTAGGCAACACCGGAGTGAGCCTCTTTCCCCTAAGGTTTTGATTCTAGGGCCCTTCCTTTGCAGCACCATAGAACCCTACCTTCTAGTCTCTAAGTTATCATCCTTTCGAGACCTTGTGCCCTTATCTCTGACTCCATTTACCCTAAGGCACTGATTTGATCTCCAACGTTGAAGCTTTAGTGTACAAAAGTACCTTTAAAACTTTAAATTCTGAAACCCTAACTAACATTGCTAACCTAATTAAGGCTGACCTCATAGTTGAATATCTCATCTTGATGCAACAAAAGTATAATATAAGCAATTAAATGATGATTTGAATCATTTATTGAGTAAATGGTTGATTGAACATATTGTTGGCTTAGTCATCTTGGTAGATATTGATGAATTGATAATCTTTCATAGCTAATTGACACAACATTGACTTCATTCTATATCTATTTCTTTACAATTTCTTATTGAATAATATCAGATAGTCAAAGAAGTACTAACCCTTTGAGCTATAGCCTGCAAATATATATTGTGTTGTTGTTGTCTTGTTTCGGGCAGGCGTTTTCAACAGGGCATACACTTCTTTTATTGGCTGATTAGCCAGACTGTCTGACATTGGTGGTAACCTGTGAGGAGGGAACTCTAAAACTTGACCTTGTATATTTTGGCTCTTCAAACCCCAGGTTACCAGGGACGTCTCCCCTAGGATAACCTCCCTAAACAAAAAGAACCTCCCCATCGAGGTGAAATTGGGTGGGGAAGGTTCCTGCTGTGCCAGTTTGTCCTCTATCCTTTAGTCTGTGACCTAAACTATAAACTGTGCGATAACATTTTGGCGCCGTTGTCGAGGAACACTGAGTCAATCCTCCTCAACGATAAATCTTTTGGTAAGCCTTGCCTCAAAGACATTTCTCTTACAAGCTTACCTGGCGACTCCACTAGACTTTATTCCCCTATTCTTTGATAGTTTCAGGAAAAATATCTGGCGACTCCATCAATGACGACCCGTAGCGGGCGACAATATTCAAATCCCACTATTGTGGTGACCGTTGCTCTAACAAACCCTGTGCCTCCAATCAATCCAAATCCTCACAAATGGTCTCACTCAGAGAGTTTCAACTGTTTTGACTTTAACAACATCCAAGGTGGACTGCATGACTTATCCACAGATGCAAACTCTTGGCTACCTTTCTTTACAGGAAAGGGCACCCCTGGAAACTCACATTGGACCCATTTCTGCAACAGTGTTGACTTTCATTTGGCTGGTCAAGATCACCCTAATGTCTTCATGAGGCTCTTTTCAAGTTCCCTTACAGGGGATGATAAAGTTTGGATTGATGGGTGTCCCAAGGGAAGCATAAAAAACCCCAAAGAACTACAAAAAGCCTTCAAAATAAGGTGGTGTGATAGTGAACATTTACAAGACTCCTTTTCTCAATACTTCAACATTTGCAAAGGACCCTTTGAAAGTATCAGAGATTTCAGTGATAGGTTCAACCTTCTCCTCAAAAAGATCTGGTCAAAGGTGGGCTCAGAACAAGCCATCATTGATCACTTCTTGTCTTCCTTAGAAGGAACCTTGCAATTCAACATTAAGGACCGGTCACCAACAAATTTAGAAGAAGCGCAAGACCTGGCCTTTCAAATTGAAAGAAATCTTGATTTTGATGACTACATTCAAAAAAGAAACCTAACACAAAATTGTGAACTATGGGATCCGGGTAATGAACCTATGGCGAAACCTGAACCTCCAAGGATCCTCCAGATCGAACTAGCTCCCGCCAAAAGGAAATGGAGCCTTTCTCATGAAAGTGTTGTTTCTTCTCAAGAACCTCTGCTAAAAAGGGGCCATCCGAAGGATGAAGTTGGGGATGTATCACCCAAAAATATTGAACCAAATCTTCCTGAAGACTTCTCTCTTTTTATTCACCAGGTGGGACACCCTGTTTCTAAAATCTATGAGTTTACACCTTTTTACGTCTCCCTCCGGGTAAAAGATTTTCTCCTTCACAACTGTCTCTTGTACCTAAGAGCTACAACCAATATAATGACAGAAGAAGTTATGCATCAATTGGGTCTGAAGATCTCACGAGAAAACACCAGAGATAGTTTCGCAAAAGGAATCATTAACAACCTCGAGGTGGCATTTGACTCCTACCCCAGTGCCCCTTTCCTGATAAATGTGGTCAACATAGATGATGTCAATAATTTCGGGATTATCCTTCGCAATGACCTCATTGAACACTTAAATGGAAACATTCACAAGAAGCAGTCCAGAGCCACTATCCCTCAGCCTGAAGGGGGATTCTTCACCGTCTATAATGAGCCTTTTGTTGGATCACCAGTCGAGACCCCCGATGAGGTAAATGATCAACTTTTATGAATCAATAGTGGTCTCAATGATTGGTTCATTCAGGAAGGGAAGTTGGATATGGACACCGTTGAAGAAACAGAAGGAATCTAGACCTTGGAGTTCGATGGGTTACACTCAAGCTTTGGATCAGGCGTTGGAGTAGTTTTAACAGCTCCCTCGGCTGAGATCTTCTACCATTCATATAGGCTAGAATTCCATTGCAACAATAATGTGGCCGAATATGAAGCTTTGATTCCATGATTTAATATAGAAATCGAAAAAGGTTTTACAATCTTAGAAGTGAAAGGGGACTCAAACCTCATTGTGTCGCAAGTTTTGATGATATTTGCCACTAAGAATGAGAAGTTGAAAAAGTATCGAGATGTGGCTTAGACCCTTTCAAAATCCTTCAGAAATATATCAATTGAAGTTGTTCCTCGAGAAGAAAACCACTTGGTTGATGCTATGGCTGTCTCAGCCTCCACTTTACAACCATGCGAAAGACCTCTTCACGACCTATGCAAAATGGACGTTCTTTTTAGACCTTCTGTCCCCGACAATCAGGAGCATTGGCAGGTGTTCAAGGACGATGATCAGATTATCAGATTCATGGAAAATAGCAAAGAATTTACATATTCGCAAGTTGCTTTCCTGACCGATTCTATGGACTTGGAAGTTGTCAACCTGCAAAACAATACCTTACCAAAGGGTTGTATTCCTCTAGAAAACCTTTTTGACAGGCATGATATTTTCAAAGGAAAAAGAACCAATAAGCAAGATCAGGAAGCCTTGGAATTCAATATCGGTACAGAGATGGACCCGAGAATGGTCAATATAGGAAAGGGGACCACCGAGAAAGAGAGGAAGGAAATATTAGAGCTCATCAAAGAGTTTAGAGACACATTTGCTTGGAACTATGATGATTTAAAGGCCTATAGAGGGGATGTCATCCAACACGCAATACCCTTGGTATAAGGAGCCAAGCCATTCCGACAAAATCTAAGGCATATCAACCCAAAGTTGGAAAGCCAGATACAGAAGGAACTCCAAAAGATGGTTGACGCTGGTATCATAGCCCCTATCAGGTATTCTTCTTGGATGTCAAACTTGGTAGTTGTTCGGAAGAAAAATGGTGATATCCACCTGTGTGTCGATTTCTGCAACCTCAACCAGTTGTCTTTAAAGGACAATTATCCCCTCCCAAACATGGAACATTTTCTTCAGCGGGTCACAGGGGCAGGGATGATGTCTATGCTATATGGGTTCTCAGGATACAACCAAGTTTTACTCAAAAGGGAGGATCAACTCAAGACTGCATTCACTATACCTTGGGGAACTTTTATGTACTTGAGAATGTTGTTTGTTCTCATGAATGATGGTGCCACTTTTCAGAGAGAAATGGACTTTTCCTTCAGGGACCTTATACAAAAAATCATAGAAATTTACCAAGATGACCTCACAGTTGTGTCCAAGGATAGGAAAGACCATCTCTCCCACCTCAGGATTGTTTTTGAACAATGCAGGAAGTATGGTATCTCACTGAATCCTAAAAAGATTGTTTTTGGGATTGACAAAGGAAAAATTTTGGGACACGTGGCCTCACCAGGAGGAGTCTCCATTGATCCTGAAAGAATCCAATCAATAAAGGACGTCCGCTCTCCAGTCAACAAGAAAGCCCTACAATATTTTCTTGGAAAAATCAATTTCATCCGCAGATTTGTGCCGAATTTTGTTGAAAGGATAAAACCATTAAGTGCTCTACTAAAAAAGGATGTTGCTTTCAGGTGGGAAGATGAGACCAACAGATCTTTTGAAGATATCAAAAACGCCATCTCCCAAGCCCCCATCTTGATTAGTCCTGATTTTTTATTTCATAATATTCTCATTTGCATCTCAGGATACTATTGCAGGCGTCTTGATGCAGAAGGATGTTGATAACTATGAACATCCCGTAGCCTTTATGAGAAAAATCCTAAGAGATTCAGAATTGAACTACTCCATCACAGAGAAGCAAGCCTATGCCTTGGTCAAATCCCTCAAACATTTCAGGAACTACATTGGTTACAATAAAATCAAGGCTTATGTCCCGTACCCAGCCGTGAAGGATGTTTTATCACAACAAGACTGCATGGGTACTCGAGGAAAGTGGGTTTCCAAAATCCAGGAGTATGAATTAGAAATAAAACCCACCAAGATAATAAAAGGACAAGGTCTGGCCCAAATGTTGACTGAAAGCAATCAGGAAGCCATACATATGGGGGAGAATGAGCAAGCGAATGTAATGATCAATGAACTAGAACATGATGAGTGGTATGCTGATATAGTTTATTATCTAAAGAACTTGTCTTGCCCTAATCATTTGGTGGATTACAAGAGAAGGGATTTGAGATTGAAGGCTATGAAATACTACTTGACTGAGGATGGACTTGGGTGGAAGAATCCTGATGGCGTTATACTTCGATGTGTAAACAAGGACAAGGCAAAGAAGATATTGGAAGAATTGCATTATGGGCATTGTGGTGGACACTTTGTTGCTCGTACTGCTGCCCATAAAATCTTGAGGGCCGGTTATTATTGGCCAATGCTCTTTTCAGATACCTATCAGCATGTTCGATCTTGCCAACCTTGCCAATACTTCTCTGGCAAACCAAGACTTTCGACACATCCCTTGAAACCGGTAGTAGTGGAGGCACCCTTTCAGCAATGGGGTTTGGATTTTGTTGGTGAATTCAAAGATAATTCAAGTAATGGCTATCGGTGGATCCTGATAGCTACAGATTATTTCACTAGATGGGTTGAATCAATTCCTACAAAGAAGGCCACCGAAGAAGTAGTCATGAACTTCTTGGAAGATCAGATCATAACTAGGTTTGGCGCCCCTTCCAAAATCACTACAGATAATGCCAAAGCTTTTAGCTCCTACACTCTGGTAGAATTTTGTTTCAAATATGGCTATTCCCTATCCCATTCCTCAAACTACTACCCACAAGGAAATGGATTGGCAGAGTCAACCAACAGAAAACCTCATTAATATTCTAAAAAAGGTTGTTGGAGAAAATAAGAAGTCATGGGATAGTAAAATAAAATATGCAGTATGAGCAGATCAAATAACAACAAAAACTTCCACAAGGAAAACTCCTTTTGAGCTAGTGTATGGACTTGAAGCAAAACTTCCTGTGAACCTCCAAATCCATATCCTCTAATTTTCTCAAGAATACGCCACAGATACAGAGGCAATCCAAGGAAGGATAAATCAGCTAATAGAATTAAATGAAACGCGAAGAAGTGCCTTGGGTCAAATGACAAGGAACCAAGAAAAGATAAAGAACACCTTTGATCACAAAGCCAAGGAAAGAAGTTTCACTAAAGGAGATCTTGTCTTGCTATGGGATAAAAGGAAAGAGAAACCTGGCATGCACAAAAAATTTGGCAGCCTATGGGGAGGCCCTTATAAGATCGAGAGTTGTGCAGGTACGAATTCTTTCAACCTGGAGACAATGGAAGGAGAGATTCTGAAACTGCCAGTAAACGCTTTACATATCAAGCGTTACTATCCCCCAGACACATGACTGTACAGGTAAGTATAAGTAGGTAGGCATTTTCCGTGTATTATACCATATGCATTTCATGTTAGTTTGTTTCCTCACATGCATATTGATTGCTTTATTTCATATACATATATGTTATATTTGCGGGGTGGCAATACCACCCCACCTTTGTTACTGATGCCCTTTTCGAGTGTGAGCAGGTCTG
>SNQJ01S0069790.1:38213-77087 GCA_010110895.2 Picea sitchensis | reverse complement strand
TCTGGTTACCACACCAGGGCAGTGACCTTTGGTTGCATGGCCAAGGGAAAGGGGGTCTCATCACGAGCTAGCCTTATCATTTCTGTGAAAGTACTCGTGGGTAACACTGTCATCTCTGGTCACCATGCCAAGGAAGTGTCCTCTAGTTAGACCTTGAAATAAAAAGAAAGAAAAAGCAATGAATAAAAGAAAGAATAAAGGCAATAAAGGGCTTGGAAAGAATTGTATCCATGACAGGTACAACTCGCCTCCTACAAAGGCACTTCGGATAATATCCACCCCTGGTTTTCACTATGTTTGGGCATCCTTAGACCACACCACATCATATTACATGGCTTGGATGATATCCTTTGGGAACTTTCCTTTTCTTATGGATGTTGGCCCAATAGGTTACCTTGCCTTTTTCTTCAGCTTTGTATAGTAGGTCAGTGTAATGTCTTTGAGCTATTAGATGATATGCTAGGGGTTTTATGCATTCATTTGATAAAATTAATGATGAAATATGATTGACATTGCAATGATCCCAAGGACTAATGATCCCATGGAGGGCGAAGTTTTTGATGTGCAGGACCATACCCGACGGACAGGTACCAGGTGGACCGTTACACATGGGGAGATGATCAGTTCGGACCTCCATGGGGCTGAAGAGCCCATCAGATGGTTGTTGGGACCTCATCAGGGGCAGAGACGGGATAGTGATTGATCGAGCATTTTCACAAGAGAAGAAGAAGGATGTTTTCATCCAAGACACCTTAGTTGAGCCCAGCCTTAGGGGGTTGACCCACTGCAGTTGGAATGTGTCCCTATGTTGACCAGGACGTCCTCCAGAGATCCTTGACGTCACCTCCAACGTGTGGCAGTTTTACAGGACAGTTTGGCACGTGTGGCAGAGTTTGGAGGCCTAGAGAGGGCCAATGTTTGTCTTCTAGTGCTGAGATTTACCCTAAAAGGGGCAAACGTCTCCCTCAGAGGGGATAGACGTCCTGCTTACTGCTCATTTAGGGTTTTATTTAGCAGTTAAATGTAAAACAGTATGATTTTTAGTAGTCATCCTTGTCAGTTGTTTTAATGACCTAATTTTTAATTAAGGGTCATTGGATGATATAAATTGAGGATGTTTTCCCTCATTTTAACATAACACACTTCACTCACACAAGTGAGATCTGATTTTTGCGCCCTACTTGGGTAGATTTGTTGTCTAAAGTGAGGCGCACTTGCTATTGGAAGGATATTTTTGGCATTTATGGCATTTCTCTCAAGGAAGGTTTACAACTAGGGTTTGCTTGTGATTTTCTTCATGACATGTAAGTAAATTTTCTTGCAAAACTTATAAASTGAATGGTTGTAGGTATAATTTCTTGCATTTGCTTATTGTATTGTTGATTTAAAACCCTAGGTAACAAGCACACAAGTAGGTTATTGTTACATGTCCCCTTGTTTAGAAATATTTTTCAGCCATTGAAGAAAAGAGATACAGCCTAGCCGTTGCTACACTTATCTTCTTTCTTCTGAGCTAGCGTTGAAGTCTATAAGTTGAAAAGAGGAGACGTCCTGGGCCTAGATTGCCTACACCTAGGGTTTTCACCTTCTAGAGTTTGAAAGCCTTGTTATTGAAACACTTTCTCCCTTAGATTTATGCTTTAGGCTAGCCGTTTTGCCAAGTTGATTTAGAGAAGGAGGAAAGAGCACGAGGCCTTTCTTAGGCAACACCAGAGTGAGCCTCTTTCCCCTAAGGTTTTGATTCTAGGGCCCTGCCTTTGTAGCACCATAGAACCCTACCTTCTAGTCTCTGAGTTATCATCCTTATGAGACCTTGTGCCCTTATCTCTGACTCTATTTACCCTAAGGCACTAATTTTATCTCCAACATTGAAGCTTTAGTGTACAAAACTACCTTTAAAACTTTAAATTCTGAAACCCTAACTAACATTGCTAACCTAATTAAGGCTGACCTCATAGTTGAATATCTCATCTTGATGCAGCAAAAGTATAATATAATAAATTAAATGATGATTTGAAGCTTTTATTGAGTAAATGGTTGATTGAACATATTGTTGGCTTAATCATCTTGGTAGATAGTGATGAATTGATAATATTTCATAGCTAATTGACACAACGTTGACTTCATTCTATATCTATTGCTTTACAATTGCTTATTGAATAATATCAGATAGTCAAAGAAGTACTAACCCTTTGAGTTATAGCCTGCAAATATATATTGTGTTGTTGTTGTCTTGTTCCGGGCAGGCATTTTCAACAGGGCATACACTTCTTTAATTGGCTGATTAGCCGGATTGTCTGACATTGGTGGTAACCTGTGAGGAGGGAAATCTAAAACATGACCTTGTATATTCTACCTCTTCAAACCCCAGGTTACCAGGGACGTCTCCCCTGGGCTAACCTCCCTAAACAAAAAGAACCTCCCCATCGAGGTGACATTGGGTGGGGAAGGTTCATGTTGCACCAGTTTGTCCTCTATCCTTTAGCCTGTGACCTAAACTACAAACTGTGCGAGAACAGGGCACGTAGTGACGAGAGCAGTGGACTCACAGCTTTGCAAATCAGAGGATTTTCTTGAAGCAATGCGTAGGTTCCCTGAAAAGTGAACTCCTGATTTGCATGTGGAGATAAGTGTTGGGTCATGGCCCATGGTCGCATGCAAGAAAAGGTGTGGAGTTCAAGTGAGTTGCGCCAAAGGCCAAAAAATCCGGTATTAGTTGTAAATGGAGACCATCACGGTTTCAAGGTGTCGGGTTGACTCAAAGGACCTTTGGCAATACCTATTGGTTCCTTAGATGTCAAGCCACGTCCTGATACCGATGAAAGTAATTAATGGAAATGAGGATGGTGGTTGAAACCTCGTCTCACCCCATAAATGGAAAGCCTGAAAGAACTGGTCATGGAGGCAAATTGTCAGCCCAGAGTTCCCCTGTGGACGGATTTTCCTGCAAGCCCATACTGGTCTGAGCTTGCGTCTAACAAAATAATACCTGCATCGGCTGACAAAAGAAGAGGAAGACATAAATCCTTGAATGCAGTGGCCCAATTGCGCTCCTTGTGGTTGTACACAGTTATGAGTATAAATAGGTAGTTTTGATATTTTGTTAAGGTCGTCAACGGGTTGAGCAGAGATCCCTATTTTGTAATTTTTGATACCAAAATTGTTCTATGGTTATGAATCAAATTTGAGACTTTCAAATTAATAGAAGTCGGCCTCTCTCATCTCTCTGTAAAAAACATTGTGCTAAAAATTCGGGCATAGAGGATCCAGTCGAGGGTTGTTATGTTGTTGTAATGTAGGTTTTATTACAGCAGTATCGTGACCTGTTTTAGTCATCTCCCTTGTTAAATTTTCCCCCTTAGGTTGTATGTCTTGAGCATGGAGTATCCAGTCGAGTTGTTGTAGTTGCATTGTGATGTAGGCTTGATCATTTTGTTGTTGTGACTGTGTCGTTTGGACATATTTCGGCGTCTGAAATTTGAGCTTAAGAGTGATATTGAGTCTGAGTTTTTCTTCTCCAAGATGTTTGAAATCTCGATGCCCATAGAAGTCTTGTCCACCTTTCTCACTAAGTCTTCCCTCTGCTCGCACATAAACTCAATTCACTAACTGAATTTAATATGTCCCTCACTTCCCTGTCCATTTCTTGTCTAGTTCTGTGTTGAAACATCATTCATATATTGAGTTTTGTCCTTTGACCTCCACTCATATAAAACTAACATCCACCAAAAATTGTGATGGGTATTGGGCTTATCCTCCCGCAATCTGAGGGTGACTCTCAATGATAACACAAATGGCATGGCATTGTAAGCAAATGACCCCTAATCTATCATGAAGGCATTTTTCTTCTTATCCACTTCTGCAATCCTTACTTGCTGATATCTGGAAAATCCATCGGTAAATGAATATGCTTCCATACCTGTGACCTGATCTAAAACTTTGTCAGTAAAAGGAGTTGGAAATGGGTCATGAACACAGGAACAGTTCAAGCTCATATAGTCAACACAAACCCTGATATCCTTTGTACCCTTTTTACTCTGAATGATAATAGGGTTGATCCACTCAGCCTCATCCACTTGGAATATCAACCCAGCTGCAAGCATGTGATAAATATCCTTCTACACATTTTATTTGACTCTATGGTTCAAATGGTATTGTCGATGCTTAATAGGTTTCAAGTAAGGCTTTAGCTCAATTCTTATTTCTCCTAGATCTCCCTTAATTCCCTCCATATTTGAGAAGTCGGTGGGGAATAGGTCCTCAAATTCCCTCAACAAGGCCTAAATTTCAGTCATGGTTTGTTCCTCCCAATAATACCCTATATAGGCTATCTTAGGATGCTTTGTAGTGCCTATAAACTTTGTAGGGTTGGTATAGGAGTTATTAGCTTCAGGTGAAATGGTATCCTGAAAATTCCTAGTGGATTCGGATTCTTTAAAGGGAATATTCCTAAGGTATTCTAAATCTTAAGGATCATTGGGGGCGATATCAACCTTACTACAGTAAATATGTAGTGGGAAATGGTACAATTTGTTGTTTCAAGAGATGGGTGAAAGATGGAATAGAGAAGGTGATTATGTGCAGAGAAAACTATCGAGGAATATGCGGGTTTGAACTTATCTTTGAATAGCAATATTTCAATTTGTTGCAATGCTAAAGTGAGTTCGGAGGACTTACTTGTAAAAGCAAAATCATGCCAAAATTGGCATTGAACGAAATCCCAACAGTGGGTTTGCCTTCGGGTTTCTTCCTGTATATACCAGGCTATGGGGATTGGTCCTAGTGAATGAACAAAATGGTGTACCCATAAACCTTAAGGAAATTGTGTGGTTGTCCATACTCTAAAACAAAGTGCAACATGCTCATGTGGATCGGGAGATCCATCATATGTGCCAAGGGTAAGAACATGAGTCTTCAGTTTCTAGTATCGATTGTCTTAACTAACTTGGGAAGGACAGATAAATTGATGTTGAAGGGAAAGATTGATATCCTCCCACAAAGGTAGGTTGCTTTTGTGGGTGTCCCACCAACGAGCTGGGGAGGATCTCAAAACGATATCAAGTATCGAAATCCTTTGTTCCACCCCAAATTTTTCATCCATTTCGACCAAAAAAGTGCATAAATCCGAGATACCGTCATAGACTGGATGCTCACGGAGTTAAAATCCAATCCACCTAGATACTCAAATAGTGGTGCATATTCTTGATAAATTTGTGTATCATCCTTGCTTCCATCTTTTGAAATCTTCCTCTGAATCTTCCCTAACAGATTGGATACTTCGCCAAATGACTGAACCATTCGCAGTAGGATTAATGTAGTTTGTGTCGTTTCCTTTAGTCACAATATACATATGATCCTATATATCAGGTTCCATTTTATCTTATGAGTGTTCAGTGTATCATGGTCCTAGGTATGGATCTAAAGGTTTAACCACTTTCATACCATCCACTTGAAAGGTCATGGATTTCTTCTTCAGGTCGATCACAGCATAATTGTTGTATTCCCAGTCAATTCCAAGAAGGTTGGATATGGATATTTTTCTCCCATGATATCAGTGACCTCGAATTCTGCAATAGTATTGACTCTGGCTAGATCTACTTCTACATTTTCTAGCCTTCCTACTGGATAAATACAATATTGGTTTTCCATGTGAAACTGAATTGGGGAATAGACCAACATGGGTTTTCCCATAGCTTCCCACGTTTTCTTTGGTATGATATTAACATCTGAGCCCAAATATAGAATGGATTCATTAATTTAATAACCACCAATATCGACATTTAGTCTGAACTCGTGTCCTAGACTTTTCTTTTGTCTATGTATTTGGCCTACATTTATTTCTAGAAAATTAACAGTTATAGATCCTTCTACATTTCCCTCAACTCCCAGAGATATGCCAATGGTGTTCTGCAACTTCTGATTAAGATATTCATCATTTAGGATATCATAAAAGAGTTGCAACCATAAGACAATAGTGTTGTTTGACTCATATGATGGGTCATTGGATGTAACCAAAATTTCCGCAACTGGAAATGGAGGGGTATAGCTTGGGTTCCCAATCTTCCGTGCAATTGCAGATGCTGGGTAAGTCTTAGGACCCGATTGGTTAAATAAAATACCTGAGATTCAACAGATCCTCTCTGTTTATTGGGAATCAGTGGATGGAATTGAACTATTTAAGAGGTTTATTTTTAGTGGCTCAATCAAATCTTAGAAAAAGTAAAAAATAAATCGTAAGGAAGTTGCTATTCACCAATTTTGTTAATTAGAACCAAGAGATCTCATAGGAAAGACGGTCGAGCGGTTCAAGGCGTAGCATTGGAACTGAGAGATATCTCAACTCGGTTCTCCCCTTCTTTTCTAGTTTATGACTGGAGTGACTATGATATGGGAGTCGATCTGAGGCAGGTGTTTATTGTTATTATGACATATCTTTTAGGTGCTTAATGGACCGAGGGCTGTTATGAGCCAAAAAAGGCCTGGCATGGTGCTAGAACCCTATTCAGAGATGTTTTTGCTGGTATCGACCCGGATTTGGATGCTCGAATAGAATTTGGAGCATTCTTTATGATATCGCGGAATTACACATCTGGTGCAACAATTCTATTGAATTCTAGAAAAAAAAAATGTTGTAAAGGAACATATGGGAGTTTAGGAACTACCTCTTTAATCTGAGTTCGATGAAGATGTCCAACATTGGCACTGGTTTGTGTGCCTCCCCTTGTTATAAAATGAATGTTGGACTACCTCTCTTCTGCAATTGGCCTAGGTTTTGATTTTATCAAATTATCTCCTCTTTGTCTTCCGTGATCTTCCCAACGTGTGATCGAGTCAAGGAAGTCCTCAATAGTATGGGTATTATTTTGATAGTGTGCACACCATGATCTCCTCAAATGTGGGCATTCTCTTGCAAGGTGGCCCTACTCGTCACAGTTGTAGCAGTGAGTGGGTCCTCTACCTCTAACTTAGCCTCCTCTGAAAGCTCCTCTACCTCTGTGACCTCCTCCAAACCCTTGAGGGGATTCTTCAACCCTAAAGGCAAAGCGGTCGAGTATTTCCACAAGAGAATATAAATAATGACATTTCTTGGTGGTATGGGTGGTCGAACTGCAGAATTCACAGTACATTGTATTTGGGATAGATGTATATTTCTATAAAATGGGGGAAAGTCTCGGAGAATGTCCATGGTGTCTAGAAATCTCACAATAATCATTGGGTTTCCCCCCTTTCTGACTCGGGAAGGCTTGGAACTGCACAAGTGCATGGAATGGCACCGCATTCACAACTTGTGCAACATCGCATTTGGTATGAATGGTAGTGGAGGCATAGGGTGGATCATAGCTCCTTCACCCCACGATTTTGGACATCCTGTCACCATATGACCTTCGGTATAGAAACCAGTGCACCATACATGTGGTTGACCTCCTATAGGTAGGGCCAACTCCTAAATTTTCTCATTCAGTGTGGAAATTTGGACCTGGAGTTGTGCAATATTATTATCCTCTGGGGATCCCATCATGTGCAAATTCCCAGGGTCTCTAACCATTGTTTCAATTTGCATGGCATGTTCTAATGCTTCACCCAAAGTGGCTAGTCTTTGTTGAGTTAATGGAATCCGAGTCAAAGGAAAAATACCATGAATGAACCATTCACATTGGTGATTCTAATGAATAGAGTTTGTTATTTTCTTGATTTCATCTTTGAATTGTTGGTTGTACTCCCAAGCAGACTCCCCGTCTCTCTACTTGATTTCCTGCAACTAAGAGAATGTTTTTTGTTCATATTGAGGTAGGAAAAACTATGCAATAAATCTTTGTTTAACCTGAGAAATATTAAAGGGTTTTCCTGGGGGAGTACCTTGAGGATTCTCAGGCTCGATGGATTTCATGTACCATTTTAATTCTCTACCTCTCAATGTGGTCTAGAATTCGACTCGTTTATTGGAATATAGAGTTTTGTGGGATCTCCAAATAACCTCACATAAGAACCAATCTTGCTCAACATCATTATCCCCTTTAGCCCAAAATTACGGGTATTGGGTTAGCGAGCCTATGTGTTGAGTTCCCATCCAAGAAATGGGGGATCCTATCAATATAAATCTTGATGATCCTAGCTATACTAGAGTTGAAGAAGTTCCTCCACTTCCACTACTACTATAATTTGAACCTATTGTATTATAATTGTGAGATACAATAGAAATGATTGCAGGATTCGATGAAGAATGTACCATATTTTTAGAACGTGTTGAGGGTGGGGGTGATCCAAGGCTAGTTTCTTTGCTTTTGGAATGGAATTAGAGGGTAGTAGATAATCTGATAATCTACAAATGGAGGTAGTAGATAATTTGATAGATTGGACAGAAGGTCATGGAGATTTAGAACCTATGCCTCGATGAACACCGCCTTCGAGACATCAATAGAAAAGAACATACTAGGAGGCTCTCAATTTTTGGGAGAAAAATGGCCCATAATGAAGAGAACGTGTATTCTATGTTGAAAAAGTTCCTGACATTCAAGAAAGAAGATAATAAGAATCCCAAGGTGAGGCATTTTTTCCTGGCCTTGGAGTGTTGTGATCTCGCAGAGGCAAACAAATGGAGGCAACATATAATCCAACATATTGGATGGAAGTTCATGGATATTCAGAAATCGGGCCTCGACGAACACCACTTTAGATACATCAACGATGAAATCAATGATCTTATCAAGGAAAATGGGTATTGGGAAGCTTATATTATAGAACTTGGTGGTCTTAACTATGCCAAAGTAGGGGGCAAGATGATGGACTTGGAAGGGAACAAGGTTGATGTGCCCAGTGCCACTGGAAAGGGCCCCAGTTACAGATACTTTGAGGCTGAAAAATTCCTCCCTAGCGTCAAAGAGATATTCAATAAGCCCATCGAGGTGAAGTAGAGGAGTTTTAGGTATGTGATTTATAAGCGAATTGATGATAGTTATTATGGTTGTAGGATGACGAGGACAATATGTTGGAGAAAGTCGAGTGTTCTGCAGAGGAGGATTTGTCATCCAAAGTGTTGAGGGAGTGGCAGAGGATTGATTATGTCAAGAGGGAGGAGAGGTTGACGGTCAAGACTGAGAGTGTGAGTGTAGCTATGGTGGAGAAGTATGAAATGTTCAGAAGAAGAACGGTGAGCATGTTCTAAGATGAGATGCATCAGTAATGCACACCTGCCATTCTGATGCATGGATTGTAGTTTTAAGTAGTGAATTGTATAGTGAGACACACCGCTAGAAGTGCTTCTTGTAAATTCATAAGATGCACCTTTGAGTCCAGGGTGAGCCAAACCCGTAAAGTTCATTGTGCGGAATTTAAAAAAAAAATGTAAAAATGGCCCAATTTTAAATTTTAATCCGATGAAATTGAAAATAAGGAGGTAATAAACAATTTTCATGGACTCTTCTCATTTGAGGAGGCATGGTTTCCCCATAGAGAAAAAATAAAAATGTGCATTGTTTTCCAAAATTTAAAAATGTATGGAATCTACCATCGAAGCTATCAAACCGAGGAAGCAACATTGTAGAGAACTACAAATGGGGCAATTATAGGAGTGTGAGAACCAATGCTTGTGTGAGTGGTTGAAATCATAGAAGGAAATGCGATAATGAAATCCAGTTTGGTCAAAAAAACAATAGTTTACCCTATTGCAATGCACCCAACAATAATATGCGTTGCTGTGTTATGTAGTACCGAAATGCATTGGCATGCTTTATTTATTTTACACTATCTCAGTGTGCCATACAATAAGACGTATCGGTGAATTGTACTATGAGTAATGCACTGATTCGATTTTTTGTTGTGTTAAAAAACTTGAGGCTATAGTACTATTAAGCACACCATTATTGTTGTTTGACATGCCACTATTGTATATGCACCAGGGAAATAACATTTTTTCATTACACCAAAAACAAAATTGGGTTTTTCTAAATTAATTTTTTTTATTGAATAACCAATTGTTTTAACCTGATTCAATGAAACTTTCATATGTGCATTGATTATCTTAGTTTAGAGTGGAGCACCAATATGTATTCTATTTTTTAAAACATAAAAAATGATATGTATCATTTTATATTAATGTCGGTTATTGATGTGCTTTATTAGTTCTTCACCGGGGCATTATTTTTGTGAGTGCACAAGTGTGTTTCTTAGGTTTAGGAACACCAATGTAAAAACCTCCACAAAAACCTTTGCCTTCTCACCTCCACTAACAACCTCCACTATAAAGAGAGAAGGGATAAATTTGGGGGGGAGGTTCCATAAAAACCTCCACTACACAATGTTCTCCTTGTAGTGTCCTAGGACTTGACGCATGTATAAGAGTCAATATTGTTCCCCTTGGTAAGACTTAGGAAAGTATTAAAACTAACCTCGTTTGTTATGGTGTGCTACAAGATGTCACCAGGTTATACCCATTAATGGCTTTATAAGAGGCTAGGCACATCACTTCAATTTGGTATTGTGCATTAGAATACATGTATCATGCCTCAATATTTGTGACATTTTCCTTAGGATTTGTGTACCACATCGAGATATGTGTCATTGCATTGGGATCTTTAGCAGTGCATTGGGTCATGACATGGATGCCATGTCATCACACATGCCACATGGAACATTTATATGCATCCTCCTTGCTTACTTGTATTTCGCATGCATGTTCATGCATTATTTACTCCCCTTGGACCACACATGGGGGGGTATTTAATGCATTTGAGAGGGTAATTACAAATTATAGGGGTGGTTTCACATGGTTACTTGGACCCCATGATGATGTGGCACATTTATTGGACCATTTCTTGAGGATTTCTTTCCTTGATGAGCCCACACATTCCTCTTGAGATGATTTCTACACTTGGATGGATCACACATGTGAGGGTTTTGAGGAGGTTATTCTACATGTTGACTATTCCTTTGTTTGAGAAGGCTTGTTAGAGGATGTTAGAGATATTGGACCCTTTGACTTGACTATGGAGCATTCCCTTAGACATGAGCATCACTTTTGAACGGAACTCCTTTGTTTTTGTCCACACGTGTGGCTTCTTCATTATATTTTGACCTCTTCTAGAAGGTCATTTCACTTAGTGAGGATTTTATAAGATGTATTTTATTATTTGTCGTATTTTCCCATTTTTTTGGAGCTCATGGTTTGAGATAACACATGTTTTTGTATTGTATTTGAGGAGGAGCTTCACCTATAAAAGGAATACACCTCATCCATTTCAAATCATTGGAAATTAATGAGAAGCTTGGCTTAAGAGTTCTTTTGGGTATCTATTTCTCTCTTTGTGAATGTCTAGTTATTTTTCCAGGGTTAGATAAACACTCTTAGAGTTTTCTTGGAATAAAAAGGCTACTACAAGGACAAAGAAGGGTGAAATGATCCACTTGGAAGGGTTCTCAAGGAAATTTCTCCAACCTTCCCCCTTTGATCATTAAATTTCTTTGTTTGTGAAATAAGGTAGGATGTCTAGTGGCTCTGTCCTTTTTCTTAGCCAGCCTTTGATTTTTCCTTTCTAGTATCGAGAAAGACTCCTCCATGGACAAATCCTCCCATCCAACCTTCAAGGGAACCTTCTAATCCTAGGTAGTGCTTGAGGGTAAATCCTATGGGTACCATCAACACTACCATATCTTAAACCAACCCTCTTTCACCATGGCCTCTAGAGAAGACTTATTGAAAAAGTAGTCAAGGAATGTCTAATATGTGTAGCAAGAATATATTACATCATGTGCAGGCTTCACTAGATTTTTCATTAGTGGGTTATGACTAAACGAGGGGGACCAAGTAATAGAGTCACCATGTAGTACAAGGATATCCCACAAATCCCTTCTAATCTGAAGTAGGAACCCTTGGGGTTAGGTATGAAAAAGGTGCAAACTAATAAGACCATCAAAGACTCTGATGACTCGAATGATAGGGATAATTTTGGTAAAATGTATTGGTTAGATGCATTACCTCATGATAAACCTTCAAAAACAAAATGCAAGGATTCTTGGGCAGTCACTATCTTGTATACTATTATTAAAAATATCATGAATACTATTATTAAAAATATCATGAATGATAAAAATACTAGTGACAAACAGAATGCTTGGTCCCTTTATTAGATATAATTGCCTCCATGCAACCCTATATGGTAGGGATATGTGGCCTCTATGGACCCACTAAATATAACAAGTTGAAAGGACATGCAATAAATATAGACACAAATAATTAATTGAACTAAGGCATAAGGAACTAGAGAATTAAAGATCTTCACAAACTGTGAAACCCAAGAAGTTCCATCCTCCACTGTGAAACCCAAGAAGTTCCATCCTCCTTTATTTGTGCTTGGCCTCTTTAATGTCTATTCAAGTCATCAAACTATGAAATTCATTGATATACTCTAAAAATAATTGGCTATGACACTAATGCGGTCATTTCCACACAAGTTTGTTCCAAGTATCAAACATTTCACCCTTCTCTTCACACTATTAATTATTTGATTCCCACTAGTAAAGAGCTCTAGAAGAAAATCTCAATGCAAAAAAAGCTACATTTTGTGTTGGTGATGAGGATGAATAGCCCTCTTTTGGTAAGTAATGCCCATATGTATTAAGTAAAAAAATGTAACTAAATTTTGATCAAACCAAGCTAACTGGATAATAAATAAGTAATAATAAATATCCTATTAAAACCACTTAAACTACTTTGGTTTGAATAGAAGTGGTGGTTGACCTATTTATCAAAGTTTACCATCTCAAGTGACCTCTCACTAAGTAGAATATGCCATTAAAAGAAAGATTACACGTTTTTTTGCTTATTACGATTTTGATCTATGGACTATGAACATTGGTTATAGATATTAGTATTCTAGGGTTGATCCATTCTACTATTAATATTTTGATCTAAGTATTTTTTCTTATTTTGTAGTGGGTTTCCCCTTGGTACTTGTGTTCCCCACTTAAACATTGTATTTATGGTGATATTTTGTAGTTTATTATGTTCTTGAAGGGTTTCTACTAGCTAGAATAATTTATAAATGAATGTGAATGTGTATTATATGTTATTGATCAAGTTGTTTATGGAATCTTCTAGTTAGAATAATTTGTAAATGAATGTGTATTATATGTTATAAGTTGTTTATGGAATTTTCTAGCGATAATTTT
This sequence comes from Picea sitchensis, assembly GCA_010110895.2. Lineage (NCBI taxonomy): Eukaryota > Viridiplantae > Streptophyta > Pinopsida > Pinales > Pinaceae > Picea > Picea sitchensis. The sequence continues at coordinate 63,923 of SNQJ01S0069790.1, read as the reverse complement.
GATTGTTTAATGGTTGAAATATTGAGTTTTTTCAATTGGGTTTATTGGTTATTGTGTTAATTATGCTATCATTATTACGTTAGCTTGGATTATCACAATCTCCTTGTGGTTAAGATTGAATATTAATTGATAGATCGTGAAGTGTTATGACTCAATATCTTAGATAAGAATTATAAATAAAGGTTTATATTCATTGATTGATTCATTTGATTAGAGGTTTTGGTATTTTTTTTGCTAGTGTGTATTAATAGGTTGCAATGATTTAATTCTTGGCATTTGTGGGGAATTCAATAAGCTCGTAAGGACTTTTCAAGCAAGATATCATACTAGTAGTGGACTCTAATAGGAGTTCTAGGGGTAAGCCTAGAAGCAGTATGATAATCAAGACAAAGTAGCGATTTGAAACAATGGAACCAAAGAAGAACATTCAAAGAACAAGGAACCCTAACCTGAATTAGAATCAGGAAGTAGAGAAAAACATAGAATCCTAGTATTCTAGAAAATACCAAGGGAAACTAGTCACCCAAGATTGGTAGAGTACCGCACATAACTCCAATTATTGAAATTGGTACCTAGAATGAGTTAGAGTATTAAGAGGAGAATGAAACTAACTTGCAAAACAATTCAAAAAAAGACTCCACCCATACCCATAAGAATTACAAAGAGAGGACCTGATACAAATGAGACTAGCATAGAGACCATTACAATTAAGAGATGAGACAAAATCATGCAACAACTTGATAAAATCATGCAACAAAGAAAGAAGAAGACGAGACGGTTCTGAAAGAGAAGATCGCAATATGACAAGGAGGAGACAAAACAACCAATAAGATTATACAAATAACTAATAGGGAAATTGCAAGAGTTATCTGAAGACCAAAAAATTCTTCTAAAAACTCTATGAATTTCTCTAGTGTTTGTACATAACCATGGAGATTAAGAATCACACATCGATGCATTCAAGGCATGAAAGGTAATCACTTTCTGTCAAAAGGATTTGTAAATCCTAGTTACAATTGCGGGTTAGGCACATACCCAACTTGGTGGTTGACCCAAATCAACATCATATCCTCCATATTTTGGGAGGAAATAAAAAATAGACCTCCTTTGTCATTTATCATGGTGAGTGTTCAAGTAGTTAATAATGCAACTTGGAATCCCATTGAAAGTTTGGTTTTGGTTTAGACAATTTTCTATGGAATCAAGACATATCCAAACCTACAAGTATTGGAACTTCCACGAGAATGGTTTTGGTTTAGACAATTTTCTATGGAATCAAGACATATCCAAACTTACAAGTATTGGAACTTCCACGAGAAGAATATTGGGTATTTTTTGGAACATTGTGGGTATACTCTATGATGAAGATTATTTTCTCCAATAAGCTAGTCATGATGTTCCAATAAGGTTAGAAAAAGGGTAATTATTCACTTGGATAAGAATAAATGAGTAGTGTAGGTTAAGACCAATGTTATATATGGAGACAAGATATTAGGATCCCAGTATGATATGGACCATTTGTATGCATCATCCCAAATAAATGATGATCTAGAGCCTAATAACCAAAATCTTTTACACCTGGAGGTTTCTTTAGGAGAAGATTCCAATAGAGCATTAGAGGAATGCATATATGAGAACCATGAAGTTTTCCCTGACTATATGAAGACATTATTCATGGTTGAAGAGTAAACTACATGTATGCTAATAGACTTGGGAGATGATTAACTAAACCTATTGTATGATAGTTGACAAAAGGACAAGGTTGAGCAATTAACCGATAAAAGGTCAAGACCTTACAAACTAGGAAACTTTATGATAATGGCTTATCCAAGGAGAGAACCTGGAAGGGTTTACCCTATTGTAGTCAAGTAAACACATCTCCAAAAAAGAGACCCTGTAAATAATAAAAAATGAATAGTTAGGTTTGATAACCTAACCCCATAGACAATTAGGTACTAGTTGATGCATGAAGGGAAGCAACGTGTTGATTAATATAACACCAACAAATAAAGCACATTAAGAGTTGCATGGCCACTACCAAGGGTAAATACCTACATTTCTTATTTTTTTGGTGTATTGGAAAGGTGATGAGGTGCTTACAGGTATGGAAATCATATAAGGGTCAGATGGAAGAAGACCCATATGACAATACAAAAGACATTACATGAAATATTAAGGATCAATAGATCTTAGTCATTAGAATGTATCAGTGAGAAAAGTCAACAAAGAATTAGGAATCCTACTCTAAGAGAGGTGAACTCCCAACTAAGGTGAATTTGATACAAAGTGGTCATGGGAATCAAAAGGTCATTGAAACCATTATCAAAAAGATCATTGGAAAATCCATGAGAGTGGGGACATATCAGAACTATGTTCAAGTACCTAATGGAAGTTGATCGAATGGAGAGGCACAATCATAGGAATGATTTGGACAAGAAAACCAACATCGAAGAACCTTTTCAGTTTTAGGTAGATTCATCACCACAATGGATATGTTCATAGTGTTAAAGTTTCTGCTATTATTAGGTTACTTTCAATTTACTAGATAACAATAGAATAGACAGGATCACTGAGAGAAACACAATCACAAGAGTACACAAGAATTTATCCTGGGAAACCCTCAAGGGGAAGAAAACCCAACAAAACTTCCTTAAGATAGATAGCCAATACAATGCCAAGATAATGAACCAGACAACAAAGAATATCCAACACTGAGAAACACGCCTCTCTCTCTTCCTTCTTCCGGCAACTGGCAACTGCAGCTTCCTTCAAAACTTGCGCACTAGATGAGTGAGTTGTGTGTATGTCTAAATGAGGTGTTGGCCTCTCTTATTTATACTATTTTGGCACGTGTGGAAGTGTCTCTTCACTGGCAGGGCCGACTTCTTCTTCTGGGTGGTTATAACCACCTTTAATATATTTTGGGGCCTCTTTAATATATTCTGGGGCCAACTTCTTATTTAGCCTATTACAATTAGGGTTTGACCAATCCACAAAAGGGGATTTGGTCATTTACAATACTCGACATGATCAATCCACAAAAGGGGATCGATCTAATCAATAATAAATATATTTATCTTTATCCACAAAAGGGGATAAGAATATTCTTTGCAGTTACACAATATTTTAACACATAGGTTCTATCAAATTCCCCCATTAGAAAATATTAGAATAATCCATCACATAAGTTGTGTTGATGATTACAGATACGTGAGACATCCTTCAGGACACAGACCTCAGAAAGAGCCCTTGAGTTGGGTATGTGGTTCCTATCTGAGACAAAATTGGAACGTTGTGTTGGCCTCCTCCTTCCAGAGAGTTGACATGATACTCTAGATGATTCTCCAATGTAACGCAATGAGAAAAAAGATATGATGAGTTGGATGCATCCATGTAACGCAATGTGGCTGAGCATGGGTGAAAGTGTAAAATTCCATGAGTTGGGTGCATCGTTATGAGACAGAGATGAAACGATGTATTAGCCTCCTCTGAGAAGAGAGTTGAGATGATGAACTCCAGATGAATCTCATGTGTAATGCAGTGAGAAAGAATATATGTTGAGTTGGACATGCATGTGGATGAGCACAGGTGAACGTGATCCTAGTGGTTGAGCACTAGTGAGTGTGGTTCTCCTGTGAGACACAGTGAGATAGAGATGTGGACATCCCTATGGCTGAGCACAGATGGATGTGCCCCTAGTGGTTGAGCACTAGTGGGTGTATGATATCCCTTTCTATATTGTTCAAGAGTCATACTTCCCTGTAAACCTATTTGTAATGTAAAGGGTACAGGTCGGCCCCACCTTAATGTAAAAGATAATTAATTAATGTAAAAGATAATTAATATGGTAATTATTAATTATATTGTGAGTTATTGAGGTTGGCCATGTTGTGCCAATAGAAACCTCTCTTGGGCGCTAGGTTTCTAGGGTTCGTGAGCACCCTTTTGTGTGCTAGGTGTTTATGGTGGTGAAGGTCTTTCTCTTGAAAAATATAGCAAAGGATTGGTTGGGTTTTCTTCCCTTGTTGAGAAGGGTTTCCCGGTATATTTCTTGTGTACTTGTGCATGGTGTTTCTTCTTGTGATCTTGGTTGCTACAACAAATTGTCTATGGTTTAAGTAAAATGATAAAAATGGAATGAACTTCATGCTTAAGACTAGCTTATTGAAAAATCAACAAGTTAATGGAGGGAAATCCCTAGTTTAAAACAATTTCCCAAAGCGTGGGATCGTCACTATCAAATTGAGCTTTGAAGAAGCCATCAAAAAATGGGCATGCATGAGGTTAGGCACTAATGGAACACACCCGGTCTAGACAAATAGGACATAAGTAACTAGTATAGATATCAATAAGCCCTATTTGAAATCCTAAATAGGACTATCAAGTGTAGGATGCACTCAGGGCTCCATAAAACCCCAATATAGGGTGACCCGATTGAAAGCCATGTAAAGGAACATAGTTATATGAATAAGGAAATATGTTTTGGTGTTCATAGAGTTATGAACAAATTGCAATGCTCAATTGACAAGTGACAAAGGATTTTTCTTAACCCCATGGCTTCTGAAAAGTAACACTTAGATTTAATGCAATAAATTGTCATGATATGGGTAAGAGAGAGGGGAATCAATATGCATCCTGCAGAAAAGTAATAAATGTTGTATAAGATGGGATATACAACCTTGGATCTAAAGTATTTTAAATATAATGGTAAATATCCTAGCCTATAGTATTTATTACTTTTTTGTAGGGTGCATATTGTTTTCCAAGAGAGAGTAGGTAGCAATGAGCAATGATAATCCATTCAATTTCAAGAAAAATATGACATAAGGATGAATTCAATGAAAGAAATTGAACCATGAGCATTTGTACACTTGTTATTGGCATGGATAAAGCACTAGAAGCTCGGGTAATTTAGGGATTTTGGTATACCAACTACGAGTCTATAGCAATGGGCGAATTTGGTGCACAAACAAGTAAAATCTAGAAAAATCCATTGCAATGATCAAGAATCATGGGAATTTGTGATACAAAGAACAATATTGATGATGAAAGGTGGTATTGAGAAATAATAAATAAAAATAAAATAGGGTATTCGAATAAACCTATATTGCTCAGAATCTATCAAGCAAGTTTCATTCCAAAATTTGTCAGCATCCTAGATTCAAGGCTATATGATCGAAAGAAGAAAATGTTCCATGACACAAAAGGCAAGATTTTGATTCCCATCAATGTGGAAACCCTACGCAATGTGATTAGAATACCCACGGGCACAAAAAATTATGATGAAACCAAATTTAGGGCTCAAATAAAAGAGAATTCAGTGTTCTTATGTTCTACCTTGATATATGAGAAATACAAAATACATCAACAATGTATAAGAGATCGAACACTTGAAGGTGCCCATCTATTGAGCACTAGTGAAAATTATCAATCGAAACTTTAGTAAAGAGATGTCATGTTGTGGCCAAAACAATGGTTGCACATTTTCTCTAGTATACTCTACTCTGATATCTGGATAGATGGGTGGCAATCATTGAACTGTGGCTATGCACCCAACTATAATAGGGAAAATAAGATTTCCATGACCATTTCTTTATGTACGATTATGTCTTCCTCTTTGCAACATTTTATCCACTAATACACATAGAGAAGAATATGCAAAATAAGTTTTTGTTGATACCATTTCTTGAAATGCATGGTATTTCATTTATCGAGGAATGTTTAATATAAGAAGGAAAATAAGTTGAAATCGTTGTAGGGTCAATAATATATATCTAATAATGAATAAGATATGTGATAAGATATCGATACAATGTCTTGTGACAATATATTTATACACATTGACTAGTCATGATGGTTGATGGGTCATGTCTTCTAGTTAATAAGTGTTAATATGTGTTACTTCATTTTATTATTATTATTATTATTATTATTATTATTATTATTATGATTATTATTATTATTATTATGAATTGATATTTATTTATATATTTATATTTATTACATTATCTATCTCTTCAAGGCTACTTTGTCCTCAAAGCAATTTATGGAAAATCTTATGTCTTTATTCTGGTTTGTAATGTATTTTCATGATTATCTCTTCTTGAAGTTGTGATGGTTGACAATACGAGACTATATGAGTTACAAAGCGTTGAATAGAACTTGTGTGTTTTTGGAAATTATAATATTTCTCACCTGATATTATCTTCATTATAATAGGATCTTCACTTAGTTTCTAATATTGATTTTGTCTTTAGTTAGTTTGTTGCATAATACAGTTAATTTTATAATTAGGATGACGATAAGACATCCTTGTATATTGTGTCTTGTTTTTGGAACCTTTGTATTTTGATACTTTTGGTGATTTATTAGTTTATAAGATTTCAATATATGCGTCTTTCGAATTTTTTATGTTGATTGGATTTGTATTGGTTCCTTTCTCCAAGGTCTAGATTTTTACATTTCATGATTTCTTTATTTCAACGGGATTGGTCATTGTTTCATTGTCAAACATTGATTCTTTGTTTGTGACTTTGTTTCACCTTTTAACTCCCTAATCTACTTGAACAAGTTTTGACCATGATTTTTAAGGTGATAAAATTCTTTGTCTTTATCAGCGATAACCTTATCAAATTCTTTCTATATTGCATAATTATTATCCTAAAGAATCACCCTTGAGACCTCTTTATAGCCTTCTATTGATTTTGCCTTCAATTACTTTTTTGCATAATACGATGAATTTTATAATTAGGAAGACGATAAGACATCCTTGTATATGGTGTCTTGTTTTTTGAACATTTGTATTTTGATACTTTTGGTGATTTATTAGTTGATAAGATTTCAATATATGCATCTTTCATATTTTTAATGTTGATTGGATTTGTATTGGTTCCTTTCTCCAAAGTCTAGATTTTTACATCTAATGAATTCTTTATTTTAACAAGGTCGATCATTGTTTCTTTATCGAACACTCATTTGTTTATAAGTTGCTCCAACATTTCTTGTTGTGACCTTGTTTCACCTTTAACTCCCTAATCTACTTGAACAAGTTTCGACCACGATTTTTAAGGTGATAAATTTCTTTCTTTATCAATGATAACTTTATCAACTTCTTTCTACATCTTTTGTATCGACTTCTTATTATCCTGAAAATTCACCCTTGAGACCTTTTTATAGTCTTCTAATGATGAAATTATTGAATCAGGCTTCATCGTATATTTTTGCAATGTTACATTCCTCTTCTTATAGGATAACGTCAACAAAAAAATTGTTGTATTCAAGATTAAGTTACCAATTTTTCCAGTCAAGTTGAACTGAGAATTATGTCAAGTTATTTTTTATACATAATTGTAACATTTAATTGGGATATGCATTTATAATCATCAATTGTTATGTGTAAGTCCTTAAGTCATTAATGTAATTTTCCTTATGGATTGGAGAAATGATGATGTTAATCTATTTTTCTTCGATCCACCTTTTGAGTGTTAATAATTTGAAGAACAAGGTGAGAAAACATTTATAAAAACACCTTCCTTTCTTATTTTTAACAAATTCTATTTTTTAATCTTTTAAAATAATACCTCTCCTTAACTTTCACTTTTGATATTAATTGGGTGTGAGAATTAAAACATACTATCCACACAATGAACACAAGATGTACCATGGGAACACTAAATACTAGAAAATCTCATCTATAAGGTGGGGCCTATTGTAAGGTACCAAATGTAATATAATATGCAAAAACAAGAATATTCAGCAGATATCAATGGAACATAATATTGAGAATAGCAACACCAAAAATGATACCTTTATTCAAGAAAGCAATGTTCACTTGCCTCTTCGAGGGGGCAACCCCCAGCAGAGCAGAGCTCTATTACAATAATTCTCAAGTCAAAACTCGCATGCCTCCTACTCTTATTTACACTAATTATATCCTATAAAGAACCTTCTAGCGGAAGATCTCTCTAGAAGCAAAAGCTTCTACTAGGTCTTCTTACATTGACTTGTTCCCATTTATTAAATAGGACTTATAACTTAATTTTGACCTTTATTACATCAAAATATATTATTCTACCTATGTGACAGGGTAGGGAGGTTAGGTCCCTAACATGCCCTCCCCCTTGAAAAACAACCTTGTCCTCAAGGCTTGAGATGAGGAAATTGTTGCAGAATGGTGGCAGGCTCCCAAGTGGCATCTTCTGAAGTTGTATGCTTTCACTGCACTAACACTTCCTTGATGGTGCGTTGACGTAGACAATGCTCTCGTTGGTCCAAGACTGCTTGAGGTTGCAACCAAATGGAACCTTCTTCATCCAACTCTGGGAGGTTGGTTTGAGTTTGGCACTTAGTTCCAATCACCTTCTTTAAGCATGAGACATGAAAAATGTGATGGAACTTAGAATCACTAGGCAAAGCTAACTGGTAGGCTCCAAGCCCTACGCGCTTGAGAATTGTATACGGACCATAAAATTTGGGAGCAAGCTTTTGACAGTGGTCAGCATTGAGTGAAGTATTCTTATAAGGTTGTAGACGAAGAAACGCATGGCCCCTTCAGCAAATTGGCGTTCAGAATGACCTTGATTGGCTTGTTGCTTCATGCAATTTTGAGCCATCACCAAATTTTCTTTGAGAGTATAGAGAATGGCCTCATGCACTGTAAGATCGTTGTCAACCTTCTGAACCTTCGAGACACCTGGAATGTATGAGAGAACGGACAAGGGATTTTTTCCATATACTGCTTCAAAAGGATTCATGTGAGTAGTTATATGGTAAGATGTGTTGTACCACCATTCAACTAGTGGTAACCACTAAGCCCACTGATGTTGTCGGTCAGATGAAAAACACCTTAAATATGTTTCCAAACACTTGTTGACAATTTCAGTTTCGCCATCAGTGTAGGGATGATAGGAGGTGTTGAGATGAAATTAGGTGCCCTGTCGCTTGAATAATTCTTGCCAAAAATTGTTGGTGAGCGTGGGATCCCTGTCAAATACAATAGAATGAGGCATGCCATGATGTTTGACTATATTATCCATGAAAACATGAGCCACTATGCATGCGATGAAAGGATGTTGAAGAATGTAGAAATGAGCATATTTAGAAAGACGATCGACCACCACCATGATGCCTGACTTATTGTCGGATTTAGGTAGGCCTACAATCAAATCCATAGAAATATCCTACCAAATAGAAGGGGGAATTGGAAGGGGTTGCAGTGTGCCCGGTTCTTTGAATGTTTCTCCCTTGTTGTGTTGAAAGACATCACATTCATCCACAAAAGTGTGTACGTCATGTTTCATACCATCCCAGAAAAAAGAATGTTTGACCCTTTCATAGGTTTTGGTAAACCCTGAATGCCCAGTTGTGGGTGAAACATGAAGCTCAAACAACACCATGGATTTAAGTTGTGATTGTTTGTTTAAATATAGATGACCTTTGTAGCAAAGCACATTATTGTGCCAACAGTACCCTAAAGAAGCTAGAGAATGTTCTTGCAATTGTTGGATTAAGCGAGAGATTTTTGGGTCTTGCATCCATTCTTGGCGAGTAGCTTGAAGCCAATCTGGTACAATGAAGGAGAGGGAAAAGAAGGACCCTTCTTCATATTTTCAGGAAAGAGGGACCACATTTTCTTTTTCCTTCTTGTAATTGATCTCATAATCATAGCAAAATAGCTTGGTTACCCATTTTTGTTGCTCCAGGGAAGAAATTCTTTGTTCCGAAAAATACTTGAGGCTATGGTGATCAGTTTTAATCTGGAAGCATTGCCCCAATAGATAAGGACGTCAAAGATCCATGGCATGCAGAATAGCCAACATTTCATTTTCATAGATTGATTGGCCCAAATGTTTGTCTGAAATTTGTTTGCTAGTGAAGGTCAAAGGTCGACCATCTTGCAAGAGGATTTCCCCAATTCCTTTTCCTGACGCATCACATTCCAAGACAAAAGTATTGGTGAAATTTGGGAGTACGAGGATAGGCGACGTGCACATAGCCTCTTTCAAGGCATGGAAGGAGTGATTAATTGTTGGAGTCCAAGTGAAATTATTCTTTTTAAGGATAACAGTGAGAGGTGCTGCAATTTTTCCATAATTCTTAACAAACTTGCGATAATAATATGTTAAACCTAGGAATCCATGCAATTTCTTAAGAGTTTTAGGGCAAGGCTAATCCTGCATAGCTTCAATTTTTATACGATCCACCCTTACCCATCCTTGCCAACAATATGACCCAGGTACTCCACTTCTGAGGTGCCAAAGGCACATTTAGATTGTTTGAGGAAAAGTTGGTGTTGAGAGAGTAGATGGAGAACTTGATCCACATGGGCGAGATGGGATGTTCAAGTTTTACTATAGATGATAATATCATCAAAGAAAACTAAGAAAAAATAACATAGAAAATGATGGAAGACATGATTCATGGGACTTTGGAAAGTGGAAGGGGAATTACACAAGACAAAGGGCATGACCAAGAACTCATAGTTACCCTCATGAGTTCTAAAGGCAGTCTTGGGAATGTCTTCTTTCATATGGATATTGCAGCAGCCAGAACGGAGATAAAGTTTAGTAAAGTACTAAGCACCACTCAATTCATCCAAGAGATTATCAATGTCAGGAATGGGAAACTTGTCTTTGATGGTGAGTTTATTGAGGGCGCAAAAGTATGGACACATGCGCCAAGTACCTTCTTTCTTGAGTACCATGACCATAGGAGATCAATACGATACTAGGACGGATAACACCTGCTTCGAGCAATTCTTGATTTTTTTTTCTCAATTTAATTCTTTTGGGAGGAAGATTGTCGGGGAAAAGAGGAATGGCATGATCATGAACACCACGGGAAGGGGAAAGTCCCTGGGGATTGGAAAAAACAGCTTGTTGTTTGGATATAATAGATTAAAGGCCAAGATGCACTGAAGGTGTCTCAACTACTTGAATGGAATTGAGTTGGGAAATAATAGCAAAATGATATTTTTTGAGAAGATTTTCCATTCAATGGGAACTGATGATCTCAAGGGAACCTGTTGTGATTCTTTGGAACTGATATTGTTGTCCCTCATATTGGAATTGCATGGTTAATTCCTTAAAATCCATGAGAATGGGGCCCATAGTGTGTAACCATTCAACACCTAGCACAATGTCACAATCGCCCATATCTATAGAAAACATATTGGATTTCAGGTAATATTGACCAATTTGGAGCCACACATTTTCACAACGTCGTCCACATTTCATGGACCCTTCATTGGAAATCATGATTTAAAAATTATTGACAACACAGATATAACAATTGACTTCTTGGGAAATGTGGTGATGAATAAAATTATGGGTACTACCACTGTCAACAAGGATGATGACTTTCCTATTCTTAATGTAACCAATTAGCTTGAGGGTCTAGGGAGCAGAGAATCCAGTGAGGGAATTTAGTGAAATCACTGATTCAACTTCTGGTGGATCTGAGGGTGGAGACATATCAACTGAGGGTGATAGCTCCTCCACATGGGGAACAAATTCCTCCTCTTCAGAAACATCCTTAGTCATGGCCATAAAAAGATTTGGTTCCTTACACTTGTGCCTTGGAAAGTATTTTCCATCACAATTATAGCAAACACCCTTGAGTTGGCATTCAACCATTTATGTCTGGGTTAATTTCCATATCTTGAGGGAGTTTGCAGGGGGGGTAGGATTGGTGGGTTTAGGGCGAGGAAGAAAAGATGGTTTTTTGGTATGGGAGAAGACAATATGTTGGGCTTCCTTGGCTAGTTGAGTAGATTCCAACCAAGTTTGGGGGTGGGCCATGAGAACATGGTCACGAATTTCATCTTTCATACCACTGATGAAGCATTCTCAAAAGAAGGCATCTAATATGCCCTCTATTCTAAAAGCCAAGTGCTCAAAGGCTGCAATAAAGTCTTCCACTATCCCAGACTGCTTCAACTTGGCTAATCGACCTAAATGATGGGTGTCGAAGTCAAAGCAATCATAAAGCTCTACAGAGGTCTCGAGGAAGGTGGGTGGAATGAGGACCTTGGTAATGTGAAGAGTCATTGTCTTCGTGATAGGAAGGTTGTTCAGAAGAGGTAGGGTTCAAGGAGTTGCTCATCAATTGGGTGAGTGTGTATTTGATGTATTTACATTGGTCCTGGAGGGTCTGAACAGAGGAATTGAGCCTACCATGGTTGGAATTGATAGTCTTGATGTCCTCCTTGCTCTGGATATTGTCGGGAATCAAGGTATTGAGTTCTTGGGTGTGGGTGGTGGCCATTTGGGAATAGGAAAAAATAGGAAGACGGGTCTGCACTAAAAACATTATATGTGAGGGGTATCATGGCAGGCGGGGAAAAGAGAGGAATCCTAAGGGAGATGTGGAAAATAAGGGTGTTAGGAAGGGTGGGTGGGACCACAAAGAAAAATGGTGACAGGTGATAGGTATCATAGCGATCAGGGTGAAAAGGGGAATCCAATGGGATAGGGCCCAAATAAGGGGGTTGGGTCCACGAAAAAAATGTATTAAAAATGAAAAGTACCACGGTAATTAGGGAAAAGAAGGGAATCCAATGGGATAGGTCCCAAATAAGGGTGCCGACAGTTACGAAATGCCCAAATTCTGAATAATACCGCAGTGACAAAATTCCCAAATTCCTAAGAGGAAGAAATGTGTAGTAATTTTGCAACCCAAATGTAGGAGGCAAGGTTGCACGACAATAGATATTGTTTGTTCCTTTTATGTTTTGTTCCCATCCCAAGGGTTAGGGTGTTGAGGGTTTCTATAGACAAGGGTTTTCCCTGTGTTATAGCTCTCGAATATACATGCGGGGTCGAACAGTAGTACTCGACCCAATATCTCAAAGCACCAACTAAGGAGGCTAGATCATACCCTTAGTTGTACTACCCGATTACATAGGTACTAGAAAGTATCTTCCCAAGTGTTTTTCTTGGTGGCACTATAGCAGTCAGGCGGTCGATCAGTTTATCTATAGAGGGCTTCAGGAGATTTAAGCCAATCTGTATACAGGTGTTGTCTGATGTGATACCACTCGAAAGGGTACCAACAGGGCTTACAAGGGTGGCCAACAATGTGTTCTTAAGAACCACTTGTAGTTCTTGCATGTATGCTTCCTCGATAGCGGACTTATGCGTTGAACAATAGATCTTTGTAGTTTTAAGACGTCAGAACACGTCTCTACCCTCAAAAAATATAACCCGAAATTCTTGCCAAGGAAAGTGCTATGATACCACTTGTAAGGTATCAGATGTAATATAATATGCAAAAACAGGAATATTCAGCAGATATCAATGGAACAACAGAATATTGAGAAGAGCAACACCAAAAATGATGCCAAAGCTGGAGGGAACATGGCATGAAATCAATTTACCTATACAAAAATGTGAATTCTCGAACCTGATGGAGGAATCCATATTCATGCATGTATTCAAGAAAGAAATGTTCACTTGCCTCTTCAAGGGGGCAACCTCCAGCAGAGAAGAGATCTATTACAATAGTTATGAAGACAAAACTTCTCATGCCTCCTACTCTTATTTATACTAATTCTATCTTCTAAAGAACCTTCTAGCGGAAGATATTTCTAGAAGTAGAAGCTTCTATTAGGTCTTCTTACATTGACTTGTTCCCATTTATTAAATAGGCCCTATAAACTAATGTTGGGATTTATTACATCAAAAATATATTATTCTACCTATGTGATGAGTTAGGGAGGTTAAGTCCCTAACACCTATTCTCTACTCTTTTCTTCTAAGTTATGAAATGCAAATACAAAGAAAGTGGCACTCATTATGGAGTTTCCTTAGACATTATGACTAGTAAGTTTACTATATAGGATCTTCTACTTCATATATCATGCTTCAGTATCCGACTCCCAAATGTTTTTCTCTACTATGAAACAATAAATAATACCATAAGAATAGAACTCCTTCCTTTCCTAGCAACCTGGTGTTTAACATAGCCCAATAGTTGTCTAGGGTCAGGGTTAGGAGTTTTGCATGCCCCAAACCCTAATTAATATGAGGGTTTTGGATCTCTACAATCTTCTTGAAATTCCACACTTGACTAATAGCACGTGTGAGTAATGTGAGCTAATGTGGCAACCACTCGATATCATGGCGGTCAACGGGATAGGACAACTTTTGGGAGGCATAACTTTTGTGTGAGGACTCCTATTGAGGTGATTTTTGCACCATTGAAAAGATATCAATGTATATAACAATGTCAATAAGCTAGGAGCTAAGCTCACAAATTTTTTACCCCAAAAAACGGTCATTTAAGGCCTCAAACAAGCTCTAGAAGGTTCTGGACTCCAAATCACCAAAGCAAGACATGTTCCTAAAATGGGCCCTACAAGCCAATAGCTCCAATTTTTTCCACCCAAAAAACACCAAAAATAGATGACAAATTATATAATGATTCATTTCCGATCAGTCAAGTAAATACATCATCAATGTCGAGGTATATTAAGGCGAGGAGCGTAGCTCAACTAGCTTCAACAATAGTAAGAGACATAATGAAAAGACTATCATGGACTCGATAGAATGTGAACAACATGGAAAAGAAGCCTTTCAGTAGAAATTCAAAATTGTTATCAATGTGTACAGGTTTATAGAGGAACTTCAAGCTTAATAGGATAAGGCATAAGCAACAAGACAAGAAAATGACAAGAAGAAAGATTCATTGAGGTTGACAGCTCAACATATCAAGCTAACCCTTTTACTCAAAGCATGAGCTCAGAGGGTACAAAAAGAGTTAGATGAGGTAAAGGCTAGAGCAATGGTAGAGAGGAGGCTAAACACATGCTAAGTGAACTAACTCTACCCCAAAATCCAAAATATCACCAAAGGCCAAGAAAACACTAGCAACAATAAAACAAACCCAATAAAGATTCTACATCCCAAGAAAAATGTAAGAAAACATTGACAATAGAGGAGAAACCTAAAGGGAGATCAAACCCATGAAGTAGAAAACAAGACAATGAGAAGTCCAAGGGGGAAGGGAATTGAACAAGGCTTGGAGAGGAAATACGATGAGTTGAAAAGAGAATGCGGGAAAACCACCAGGAACAAGCATAGTAAAAGACATCAATGGAGCCAATAAAGCCAACACGCCAAAAGGAATACAATAGAAAGATTTAACATAAGCTAGAAAAATCAAGATGTACCCTATGATGTTGGCACCTACAAATAAGAAATTGATGGAACCATGGTCCAAAATCAATGAAAAATGAGTAAAAATTCCAACCAAGAAAGAATCGTTGGAGATTGAGGTTACATTGTAAGAGTGGTAAGCACTATGTAATCATGGGAATATAAGGTTGAATTCCAATGTGCTAAGTCAGTCCTATCAATTGGTAAGCGATAAGCACCCTACAATGTTGTGTTTAAGTGTATATGTTAGGATATACACCATCAAAGGTGGAGATTAAGTTCATTCTATCAAGTGGTGAGCAACAAGGACCTTACAATTTTACATTTAAGAGCATAAATGTCAAGATATGCACTGCCAAGATGTAGATCGAATGATGTGCATCCCAATGCATATACTCAGTAAATGTTGCATTGGGAAATGCACAGTGTTTTGCATGTCAAGATGCCAATAGGAAGTGTACAATGGAATTCAAAAGTATTACCTAATATGGTTAGTTACATCAATATTTCATTAAAATTGTAGTTACCATAAAGATGTATTAAGTTATGCATGGCACTGGACATGCTTTCTCGAATGCCAATTGTCACTAGGCATAAGACGTGTGTGATTGTATATCAGTTTGTTGATTATGTTCAAGTCCATTGATTACATAGAACTATTGTGCCTAAGCACTTAGATAAATTGTAAAGTTGATCTTATGCCAAAGTTTAGAATCCCATTAGAGCTTGGATTTGTGTTGAAGTTGGAACTTGAGCCAAAGCTAGACTTAGTGCCTCAACTCTGTCATGTTTTCTCCTAATGAGCCATGGTACTTGAAAATGTCAATCTAGATCGGATTACTTGCCAAACAAATTCTTGTCCAACATCTTTTAACAAAGATTGGCTCAAGAGTAGCTCATGGCTCTATCATCACAACCCACAACCTCTCAAGGAGACTTCCAATCAAAAAAATTGAAGAAACATAGATCGAAGTCATGTGTACAAGGAATTGATTTACTGAGACATGCATAGCATGATAGGGATGATACTATGTATGACTATGGTGGCATGATGGAGACAAGTTCGCTAATTAAAGACCATGTAGACTGACAAGGATGTCAAAACCTAAGATATAATATCAAAAGTGCCATACCTCGTTAGTTTCCTTCTTTATTTCAAATGTCTCAGAACTATAGGTTTTTGTTCTAAAATATAAGAGGCATTTCCTCCTCCCTAACCATAAAATTCTTAGAAATAAAAAATAAAATAAAAAAAGAACTTGGAAGATGCATTTTTTGATAATGAGTGAATTTAGAGACAATGGCGAACCTCAAACAATAATTACAGATACAGATAGTTCTTTTGGGGAAATATAAAGGAAGTTTTTCACATAAACAATTTTGGTCAAGAAAGAATTATTTGTCTAAGACACTTTGATCATACTAAAAGAGTACCACAAAGAAATAAAAAGAGATAGAGGTTTGTGGATTCCAAAGGATTGGATTCCTTCTAAAGAACCTTTGGCATTATGGAAGTAGACTTGCAAAGAGATCGGCATACTATGTGGCCTAATGGAAGAAAAGAATCAGCTTCAAAGTGATAAGGTTGTATAGAATTTGTCTTTCATCTAAAACATTAGAACAATTAAGAACCTTCACTACATGATGGTTTTAGTAGCTATGATCTAGAACCATTGCTCTATTTTTGTGGTAACTAGCCCTTGAGACATAGAAACCTCGGAGACAATAGTCCCTCTAAAGGGAACTGACATTTTTGCAACAAGGATTTCCTCGCTAATTTTTGCAACAAAAATTAATCAAAACTCCTTACCTCCATAAAAATGGAGGTCAATCATTATTAACCGAAAAAGCAAAACAAAATTATACATAGAACGGGTATCAAATACTAAAAATTGTAAGGAGCCCTAACTAAAGAATTTTGTAGGGATCAAAGCAATAATTGAATCTATCGGTTGGACTAAAACAAAAAACAGTCAAAGACTTATTGAATTGGAACTTGACCATGAGGTCAAGATAGCAAAGAAAAGGTGCAGAAAAGGGCCAAAATGAAATGGGAAAACAACAGTGATAGAAATAAGTTCTTCCATCATTTTGTGAAGCAAGAGAAATCGATCTTACATCTACAGAACTCTAAAAATAAATTAATAATATATTGAAACTTGATAAGTGAAACCATAGATTACTATCAAGACCTTTCGAGAACAAAAGTTACAATTCAGAGGGCTAGAAGGGAACAATTGAGCCACCTATCGGATTCACTATCAATGCTAGTGAAAGAGATAAATGTCATCAAAAAAATTCCTCTTGATGCATCTCCTAGCCCAGATTCTATGGCTAATGAACTTTCTCAACTCCTGATTTAAAGTTATGATATAGAAATACAGGGAATAGGAAGATTGTGTCCTTCCACAAATGTTACTCTTCTTGTTATGACCCATTAAGGAAAGGACATCATACAATATAACGAGTAGAGATCAATCTCCCTATGTAACATTACCAATAAAATTATAGCAATTGTGTTACCTAATAAACTCAAAGACTTCATTGTTAATCAAGTTTCAAGAAACAAAACAAACTTTATATCAGGGAAAATAATAATACTACACTAGTGGGAGAGGCCTTCCCCACAACCAAAACACAAAAGAAGCTAGCTATGTTCCTAAAGATAGAGAGGGAGACAGCTTATGATAAACTAGAATGGAGCTTCTAAATAACATTGTCAAATTTTTTAAAAGTTAGTTGGCATAATGTCCTTGTGATAAGTAGCATTTATTTCTATCTTCGCTAACAGGCATCCAGCTAAATTGTTTGCAACCTCAAGAGTTTGTCAAAGTTGACCTCTATCACTTTTATTAAACATTTTACATTTTCAAGGCCTATAGGTGGAATCAACTGATTGAAGTGGAATCCTTGAAAGTTTTGAAGTGGTCGATGGTAATGAATTTAACCACCAATTATTTGCAAATGACATGATAATTGAAGGAGAGGCATTTAACTGTTAAGTACATTGGGAAACAATGGTTGGTGTCTAATGGGAAACTTCAAAAGCAAAGGTCAATTCTAAAATCATAAACTCTTGGCTACTTGCTTGGAAATAGGCATGGCTTAAAGACCCGTTAGACTCATCAGAGTCGCATTACTATATGAAGATGAAATAATAATGTACCTTGGAAACCCAATGGGGTTAGTAGATCTAAAATAGATGACAAGTCCCCTTTTTGGGATAACTTCAAAGGGCTCTAGAAGGATAGCATCAACCTATGAAACACCTCAAGTTGATTGGCAGAGTTGTGAAACTAGAGTCTACCCTTATTCAAATTTTTAATTATGTTTGTTTTATTTTGTCTAGCTCTAAGATGGTAAGTTAAAAGCTGGTAAAAGAATGTGGTCTCCTCACAACAAATGTAAATTCAAGCCAATCAACTCAACTAGTTATGCTTTTGTTCACTTAGAAGGTTTTGGCATTGAACTCTATGCTAGCTTCAAAATAGAGGAGCAAACCCACTATTGAACTTGCTTTTGATGAGATGATGGCAAGAGGTGGAGTCGGTGAAATATTTGAATAGTTAGTCTTTGACAATACTTGATTTCATAAATAAACCCTTTAAAGTGATACATTTATGTGGAAACTCTTTTGGGTTGTGTGGCCAAAATTGGTCCCTTAACTCTTTGTGAGTCCAAATTTACAAGGGTATGGAATTTTGGACAGATGGATAAACAAAGCCTGTAGGGCATTGTAGCAAGAAAAATGAATAGCTCCAATTAGTAGAATCTTGAAACAATGAGTTGGTATAAGTTACATATTATGATTATATTATATATTAAAAATTATTATTATTATATAGTATTATCATATATTAGATTAGTAGAATCTTGAAACAATGAGTTGGTAGAAGTTACATATTATGATTATATTATATATTATAAATTATTATTATTATATATTATTATCATATATTATAAAATATTATTTATTGTACATTCATATTCTATATTTATAGTAAATATTTATTATATGATATTTATTAGCATTTATGCATGAGAATCTAAATTTCTCATTATTATTTTTAACTTTCATCTTATAATTTTAGACTAACCTAGCTTATGTGGTTTATTATTTTATAATTTCCTTAGGAGGCCCATTTTTTAAGAAAATGTGTTCTAATGAAGTGGGAAGGTATTCTTCCCCATCCCTTCATGATAAAGGACCTTTGGCATTATGGAAGTAGACTTGCAAAGAGATCTGCATACTATGTGGCCTAATGGAAGAAAAGAATCAGCATGATAAAACAATTGGCATGTTAATATGCGCATGATAAACAATTGGCATGTTAATACACATGGGAAGGTTAATTATAATTCATGATGATCAAGGAGCATTATGTGCACAATGCTCTCACACACTTGAAGGTAATTGTGAGAACAGACACAGAGTTTGGTTGAGTTTTATTGTAGATGGGATAATGGCTCTCATTTCAGGATTGAAGTTTGAGGACTCTTGGTTTCTCAATCAAACTCTTGGTTCTGTCTCATCCTAATTCAAATTGGGGCTTTAAATTGTACTTTCGCTCTCCTAAATTAACTTTGTGGGACCCTAGTCCCGGTGGTTTGTTGGATTCATGTCGTTGTCCCTAGTCCGCATGGTTTTGATGGCTCATTTTCAAACTCTAATTTGGGGGGCTCAACTTTTTGTTGGCTTGGTGGCATGGGTGTTGTTGGCCCATGTGGTTCAGATGATGATGGTCATCATGGCTTAGGGTCTTTAGATTCTGATTTGTGGGACTTAGTTTTGGTTTGGTTGGTTTGAGTTGTTTTGCATGGTTTTTTTGCTCTAGTGGTGTTCATTGCTCCAGAAGCCATTTGCTCCTCTTAGCTCAAATTTGAAAAAGGTTAGTTTCTCAAGAATTAAGTTCTACTTTTCTAAGGAAATGCTGGTCAGCAAAGTTGGGCTTGCTAGATTGATTTTTGTGGGTAGAGATAAAGGGTTCGTTCAAGTCTCATGTTCGATATCAAAATGAATCAGAGAGATGTGTTGAACTTCCAAAATCCACGGAAATTTGAAAAAGAGAGAATTATATAACCGATAATAGAAACTCAATTTTCTCAATTATTGGTAGGATGCATTCCCAAGAAGAGGCTAGAAATTATGAAGCACCCTACACAGCCAAAGGAGACATACTAAAGACCTTCAAACTGAGTGTGTTGCCCTTTGACATCTTGTTGTGGGTTTGCTAAAATGCAATACCTCTACTAATTCAAATGCTAGGCTATCAATTGGGTCTGCTTCGGAGGAGGTAAAAAAAGATGAGAGTACAATAGCAACATGAGGATGTGGAAATGTTGAATGTGGACCAAAACCTATGATCAATGTAGAGAACCACAGGGAAACTTACACTCATCATGCTTTTATTCAATAATAGTGCATAATATTTTTTAAATTTTGCTTCAGATTTGGAGTATTTTTCGGAATCTATATTAGTAGTTATCAGAAATCCTATAGTGCATAATATTTTTTTAATTTTGCTTAATATTTCAAGTATTTTTCGGAACCTATATTAGTAGTTATCAGAAATCCACTGGAAGGATTGTTTAGTCATCATAGATAACAATTTTCAAATTTTGGACAATTCTCAAAAAGCTTTTTTAGATAGTTATCATATATATGTATTATCACACTGACCAGTGAAGCTGTAGCAAATTTCTAATACAAAATACATCCGTTCTTTTAGTTTTAAAAGACACATGATAATTAAAATTTGAGAAACACTAAATTCTAAATCTTTTGCATCTATGCACATTTTTTGTGTAAAGTCATTTTATAATCTAAATTCAATTTTGTCTAGCAATAGTGTTTCCTAGCAACAATAATAGTTAATGCATCCTGAAAACCCTTTGTATATTGTGATTTCATGCCCTTGCTAATAGAAAATTGTAGAGATATATTTTCGATGACGTAAATTAATAAGTGGACAAACTCACCTCCTTTCTGCTGTAAATTCTCCTTCAAAATCGGCAAGAATTTTGCTAGATGTCGTAGTTTCCCCTGATTGATGGGAATGTCAACCTTAAAAAATTTCCCCCAAGGGTTTGGGCTCATTTTAAGACAACCCAGATCATCAAAATTTGGAAAAAATGAGGAGATCAAGATGACACTTTACCTCGCTGGAAGAAGTTTAAAAAAAATGAACTTGGCAGAAAAGTAAAGTTTGTCCACTTATTAACTTGCTCATGTTTTCAATAAGTTCCATGCCCCCTACTAAACGATGTTAAGTCTCTACGCTAGGTTTTTTTAAACAAAAAAATCATCATCAACATCATTTCACCCATCAAAAGCCCCAGAAATATATATTGTTGGCATAAACGGTTAACCTGTTAAATATGGGATTTTGGGTGAACCAACAGTTTTACTCATGATATAGTCGGAGTAACAATCTCTATCTGGTTAGATCTGCACATTGATAGACATCATACTGAATTCGTATGATTTAAACGCTCCTAGAAGAAGCATATCGAACCAGTTTCTTCCAACAAAGATGAAGAAAGACAAATCATACTAAATGGTAGCTTGATTCAACATTACTATGCCCAACCTCCGATGATGTTGGGCCAAAGAATATAAACAAAAAGCAGTTTGTTTTTCAAGAATGTCGGTGAATTCACAATAAAAACAAATTGATTCAAAATCTCTATTTAGCAATTTGACCCAACATCTTTTCTTATTGTGTTATAATACCTGTGAAATCCCGCAATGTTATGTTCTCCAGTAATCCGTCTGATTTATTCATTGCTCAAGGTCCAGATTTAGTATGATGGCATTTAAACAACAGATGCTGGACTCTTTCTGACCAATAACACTTCCTGTTAAGATATATTGCATGTTGTCAAAGAAAAGTTCCTATAAATAAATAATTATCAACCATGAAGTGCCTAACTTGTTGGTTGGTCCCATAAAAAATCTCATTAGTTCCGTCAGTTGAAAATAGAACGACCTCATTAACCCGCACATACTTTACCCATCAACATGAAAATAAGAACTTATATTCTCTTTGAAAGATCCATTTATTGTTTTATATTAGTCTCATATCATGTAATGAGAAACGCCACTAATTATCCTTTGCAGCATATTCATATATGTATTTCTGGGCCTCAAAATACCTGGTAAAAGTGAATTTCAATAAACTGTGCAAACCAAGTTCATCCCTCTGTTCTCTTCACAGAAAACAACACATACATTGTTAATCTCGAAAAATAATGAACACCTTGCTTAACAGTTTAACTACTTCAACGTATTGCCATCTGACACAATGTCCTATAGATACCATGGTATAGCAATGAGAATTTGATTAAAAAAGGGGAAGAAATAATGGTCCTCGAGACAATAAGAATACCACCTATGCAGATATTCATAGAGATATCCAATAACAAGAATCCTCATGAAAGGCGCCCAGAAACTGACTATACCATACATGACATACACGTGGTGAATTGAACGCTGCAATGCTTACATCAAAATCAATATATGAGCTACTTTTAAAACAATAAGAAGTGCCCAATTTTACATAAAAACACAAGAACATTCTGTGGACAGATGTTTTACATGCAGTGATAATCATTTCACTCTCTTCAATAGATCCTGTAACCATTTACGAGGTTATGATCATTGGTGACTCATCTCAGAGATAATGCTGTATGCTCTCAGGAATGAGTATAACCCTCGAATTTTCTCCTTGCTTGGAGATATTTTATTCCACACCTTGTTAGAAGCAGCCTTTACATGTGAACTCTTCTGTGTTTTTCCATGTTAGTCTACACATCGAAAAAGAGGTACCTCCTCATGGTACCACTTGGAAAAAGTATCAATACCAGAAATGAATACAGGAAAACTACACTTCTCATTTTGTTCCTAATAATTATCCAACAGATTTTGCATATGATGAAGACAACAAGTTATGAGGATTGCCATCTGAAAAAGACACAATTCAGAAAGCAAGCAAAACATTGTATCAGACTATTTTATTACAAGGTTAAAGACCATCTAGAAAGATGTGCAAAGATTCATCTATTTTGCACTAATCTGTAATAGAGGTACAAGTCATCTGGTTTCTTCCAGATATATGCTCGCACCGTAGCCAAACTCATATCAGGTGAGAGCACCTGTCCACAATATGAATGCATCAGTTAACATGATTGTAAAAAGTCCAAATAACCAAAAACGAAACTGATAAATGGTTTATTGATATGCATTCAATCTTTTAAAATGCTTAAATATACAAACACCCAAGCTTTAATTGCTTTACAGAATTAAAGATGGTACAGGTAAAAAGCACACCTGATTGTTACAAAGAATTTCCACCAATGGCTTTGCTTTCTGCTGCCAGACTCTTGCACCAGATCTGAGAGAACCATCTCCAACTACTGCTGTGTGTGATTGGCTTCCACTCAATCCTGGAGTAAATGTTGTTTCTGAATTACTAGAATCCAGTGGTCTATCAAGGACCATTTTCTCTAAAACATAGTTTATAACCTGCAAAAGAATTAAATTAATCAGTATTAACTCCTTGATAATATTCCAGGAATGCTGGGATTGGTTATTACAGGCATCTTTGCTAATGTATAGGGAAATCTTGGATTTGGGGCCACTAAAAACAAGTCATCTTAGTTTTAAGTCAAGCTTGTTAAAATTGGCAGCATTGGCAATCATTCTCCAATGAGAGGCCATGTGGGCCACCCTGAGGCTAGCCAGGGAGATTTGGAGAATCAACCAGTCTTGTGAAGTATTGACAAAAGCCAGGGGGAACGGACAACCTCTGTTAATCAAACCAAAAGTCAGGACGAATGAGACGCTATATGATCTTGTGAGTCTAGCCAAGGCAAAGGAAAAAGCCTTGTAAGTCTAAGACAAAAGTCAAGATGTAAGTCTAATGCAAAACTCAGGGGGAACGTACAACCTCCGTGAGCATAGACAGTTTAGTGCAAAAGTCAAGGGGAATGTACAACCTCTGTGAGCATAGACAGAATAGTGCAAAAGTCTGAGGGATCGTACAACCTCTGTGAGCCTAGTCAAGCCTTGTGAGCCATGAGCAAAAGTCAAGGCATCTAGCAAAGGTTAGGTTGAATGTACAATTCCTATGAGCTAGAAACAAACAATCTTCCTTATGCAAATAATGTAAATGTATTGATCTAGTGCATTGGTACGTGTAACATTATCCACCATGAAAAGAAATTTAAGTTGTCTAACTCAAGTTGTAAAAGTTGAGTTGCATGTCTAGTTCGAGTTGTCAAACTCAAGTTGACAAAGTCAAGTTGCATGTCAAGTTGGCAAGTCGAGCTGCATGTCATATTGGCATTTTGGGTCTCAAGTCCAGTTGCAAGGGCGAGTTGTCATGCCATGCAACATCAAGTCTCAAGGACGAGTTGTCATGCCATGCAAAGTCAAGTTACAACTCAAGTTGAATTGTGAAGTCCAGTCAAAAGGCAAGTTGCAAACACATGCATTATGTTCCTAATTCGAGTTCACTCTTCTCTCCCTCCTGTGCCTATTATATACAGAGTTCGAACCCTCTTCATCACTCACTTGTTATGCAGCGCAAGAGTGGAGGGAAGGAGACTGTTTGCAGGTGAACGAGAGTGGGCAGCGTATGGGTCTGCTGTCTATTATTCTCACAGTGAGAAAGGGCAGCGCTGGAATTAATTTATTGCAGCTGATATACACAGTTGCAAAGGCAGCAAAGTATAATTTACTGTGTAAAAGGGCAGCAAAGGATTTTTGCTAGTAGTGCTAGTTTATAACAGCAGTAAGGGACAGCGAAGCATTTCGTTGTTTGCTGATCATACAGTCAGGTATTTTTCATGGTGGTTTATTGTAAATGATCTTACATATTATTTGAATATGGTATGTGGCATGCCCTCTATTTCTTCTAGTAAAAATGAAATTTGTAAAGCATGCATGCTTGGTAAAAATATAAAGAAAGTATTTCCTAGTAGTGATAGTAGAGCTCAAGGCATTTTAGATCTGGTTCATTCTGATGTGTGTGGTCCCATGTCATCTCCCTCTCTTAGTGTCTACTTGTACTGTTGGAGCCGCCCTTGTCTTTCACCTCGCGCAATTTTCAATTTTCGATACTTAAGATCTAAAGTTGTTTTTCTTCTCCTTCCGAAATCATAAAGCTCTGAAATCTTGTCCCATGAATAGCAATGCTTTGTCACTTTCAAAAGGAGTCCATTTTTCGCAAGTATGTTTTCTCTTTTGTTTTATTTCGGGGTCTCGCAAGTCGGACACTTTATTTCTTGAATTCACAAGTCCCTAGTCACGAAAATGCGAACTCGGTTCTAATTTTCGTCCAAGGCGTTAACTAGGGTAAAATCTTTAACCTCTGATTAGACGTCGTCGGGGTTTCGCGCCTCGGCATTTTTCTTGCAGCCCCGATAGCCGAGAACACGATGACTTTGTGATAACCTTGGTTAGAGACTAAGGGTAAAAAACTAATCATGGTTAAATTTGGTTCTCGGCACTTCGTCACTCGGCACTTTCTTTCATCGAGTTAAGGTGTCCAAA
>SNQJ01S0069790.1:14754-31006 GCA_010110895.2 Picea sitchensis | reverse complement strand
GGGCAAAGCCTGCATGTCCTCTCACCTTCAGGTGCCTCCACTCAAGCTCGTGTGATAGCCAAAAGTGAAGCGCTATAACATAGAGCCTAGAGAAGGTGTGTCCAATCATGATGGTCCTATAATTATTTGGATCTAAACCATCCCTGATTTGAAAATAAGGTGGATGATATGCCGGGACCATGCATAGGAGAAACCAAATCAAATGACATGATTAAACAAATTAGCATTGTGAGAGTCACAAGAGTGAATACCATGCTTGAGTAACTCGGCTTGGAAGCCCTCCTCATTAGCTACTTTCCTGAAGTTGTCATAGGAGAAACAATGACAAGAGGGGGGACATCATAGCTACTCTCCTGAAGTTGTCATATGAGAAACAATGAAAGGGGCTTGCACAGGGACATGATAAAGGTTCACCGTATAAGAGAATAAGGACTGAGAATCTAAATCTAGGGGGAAAGAGTTATGTCTAGGCAAAAGGTGCCTCATAAAGCTTCAAGAGAATGGAGGAAGGCCTTGCAAAGCTCACATATTCTAAAATAAAGAAAATCCCACTTTTTAGGACAAAGGAGGAGATCATAAGATTTCCAAACATGAGGAAAGGTGGGGTTGTGTGTAAAAGAGAAATAGAGATGCTTATGATGGAGTTTTCACTCTCGTTGACCTAGTGGTTCATGGAGAAAAAGCCAAGTGTATGGGAGCAAGTGCATTGTTGAATGAAATGGGGGTAAGAGTCAAGAGTAGGCTCCTAAAGAGTCATGGAAAAGAAGCTCATGTTTGGTTGAGGTTTTCATGAGGGATAAGAAGTGGGGGAGAGGAGGAATCGATGGCTAAAGGTGAGTGACATGGGGATGGGCATACTCCCTATTAAAGAAAATAGTAATGCATGGGATGTTTTTGGGGGGTCGACATAGGGGAAGGGGATAGGGGAGGCAAAGATGGAGAAGGATAGAAGGGTGTAGTCCACAAGGGGAAGGGGAAATACTAGAAAGTGTTAATTGTGAGAGAGTAACTCCTAGTTGGCCAGGAGATAACCGACCACACTGGCCCCACCACTATAAGAGAAACACATGAAGCCCCTGAGTCAAGGTAACACGAAAGACTCTTCAAGAGCAATAAGATATGATAAGATAATTTTATTAATGTCCAACAAGTGAGCCAAAGTAGGCCAAAGGAACTGCTAGCTACATCAAAATCAATATGCAACTGGGAGTGCAAGTGCAACTCCTATAAGAAAAAATTTAATCTATGAAATCCAAGGCCTTAAACCTAGAGTCTATCATCCAGTAGTGAGATACAAAGTTGGTAATCACAAAGAAGAAGTAAGAAAGGAAGGACAATTCCCTATCTATAGCTGAAGAGACTGGAAGAATGTCTCCACTGAAGGTGCAAAGCAAGAGTGTTCAAGGCCCTCAATGTCACCACCTATTTATGATGAGGATAAGGATGAAGAGAAGTTGTTATTCAATGAGATAGTGCTCATAGTAAATGGGCCTCTCCTACCATCCATGGTTGGAGAAAAGAAACTCCTAATGGAAGACTATTCAGATAAGCTAGACTTGGAAGGTTTGGAAGAGTGGGTGTGTGGCACATCCCAACATCTAGAAGACGCTACCCTCTACTGAGATCTAAAGGAGGAAGGAGAGTAATCTTTGTTGAAGCTGGAAAACCTATCCCGAGTTTGAACACAATACCATCGCAAGTGTCTCACGAGTAGAGGTCAAATGACTCCCTCTAATCTCACAGACCTAAATGCTAAAGTGTAGCTTCTTTCTGCCTATTTCTTGGTGTCTATTTCTAAACATCATGAAGAATGAGGTGATCAACCTAGTTTTGTCTGATGGCAACAACGATATAAGGGAATAAGTTCAAGGGCCTCCCTCATGTATAAGGCCAAGCATTGTTGCTCAGGATATCTAAAGAACATAGGGAGAAAGTGTTATGGGACTCCCTGATGAGGCAATGATATTGACCTCGAATCTTGTAATATATGGGGCACCTAAAGATGAAATGATCCTCCATCTCAGTCTCCTGTAAATGGCAAAGTAGGCAAATCTTGTCTCCTCATGGTATATGGTGATTAGCATCCACCTAAAACCGATTTGAGCCAACCCAGAGCTAGCCAAAGAGATCTTGAGTGCATGCATCCAATTGTAAATTGTGTAGGCAAGTCTAACAATGAGACCATCTCTCAGCACCATGAAGAGCTCTACATTGAAGGCCATCTTGGGTTTGAACCTATGGAGTAGATCTACCTGAGTGACATGGATTATTGTCTATAAATATCTTCTCTAATCATCTTGTACAACTCTTGCTTCAATAGTCAATGACCAAGGGAATTCAATGAGTATCTAAACAAGGGAAGTATGTACACACCCAATCCCCTAAGTACCCTTTAACGGGATGGGGTATTAAAATTTCGCTTCTTCTGATCATTCAAAAACTCCTTTGTATGATTACCAATGTGTTCTGCTCGTCAAGAACTTTCCGACAACTATACATTTGCTCAAAACTGAGCTCGAGATTAAAAGTTATATCCTCTCAAAGTTTTTGGGCCTTCACAGGTCAACATCCATCTTATTTCCTCGTGGCATCCACGTGGGTGCTTATCACTCATACCAGCCAACATGGTAGTTGCCACCTATACGTTCGTTCCACGTGCCCGATCCCTTGGCCCACTTTCGTCATCGTCGAGATTTCTTATTCCTTGGTTCACTTCGACGAATGAAAGTCCGACAACGATACGCCAAAGAGCACCTCCCCCAAATCCTACGGCTCTCAGCTCTTAATCTTTGTGGTTCAGAGCACGTCGACGAATGAAAGTCCGACAATGATACGCCAAAGAGCACCTCCCCCAAATCCTACGGCTCTCAGCTCTTAATCTTTGTGGTTCAAAGCACGTCGATGATATCATTTGACATGGAGGTTAACGTCCCGCTCCCAAGATTTACATGGTGTGCGGATGTAACCCACAAGACCTACGGTGGAGATTTCACTTCATCCCTCTGTCAATCAACGGTTGTCATTAGCCCCAACTCCCATCGTCGTCGTTGATTACTCCATCATTAGCAGTGTTTCTTGGTCAAATGTGACCATAACTAACCTCCCACATTTCCGATGACGATGCATATGGATTCAACGATCCAAATCTCCTCGTCAAACCTCCAATGAGATCAACGCTTATCATTGTCTGTCCTCTTCGGACCCTTGTCAACCAACCAACAATCGACACTTGTCGTTGTTGTTGATTGCAACTTCATGAGACATCCTACAGATCGTTCTCCTCTGGACTAAGTTGAGACATATGTGTGAGGAAGCCCAAGTGTTGGGTGTGCCCATGTGATGGGTGTGCGTCAAACTCTGGACTAAGTTGTGATGACGTGTGGTCTCTTGCCTTGTACTCCTCTGGATTGAGTTGAGTCAGCTTGAGATGGTCTCATGCCTTGTACTCATGTGGACTTAGTTGAGTCGGCTTGAGATGGTACTCCTGTGGACTCAAGAGTGATGTGTTGAGTAGGACGTCCATGTGGCTGAGCACAGGTGGACATGTCCCTAGTGGCTGAGCACTAGTGGACGTGTGAGATCCTTGCTATATTGTCTGAGAGTAAGATTTACTTGTAACCCTAATTTGTGATGTAAAGGGTACAAGTTGGCCCCATCATATGTGAAAGATAATTAATATTTGTGTAATGATTAATTATATTATTGAGTTATTTAGGTCGGCCCTATTGTGCCAATAGACACACCTTTTGTTGTGTCAAGTTCTTGTATAAATAAAGGTGAATCCCCATTGAAGATTACACACGCTCAGTTACCATTTTGGAATTTCAGCAAGTGCATGTATGGCTGAAGTGCGCAACTCTCTTGGGCACTAGGTTCTAGGTTTTGGCAAGCACCCTCTTGTGTGCTAGGTCTATGGTGTTGGGGGATCTTCTCTTGAGAATATAGCAAAGGATTGTTGGGTTTTTCCCCTTGTTTGAGAAGGGTTTTCCCAGGATACTTCTTGTGTTCTTGTGCATGGTTATTCTTCTTGTGATCTTGGTTATTGCAGCACTTGTATGGTATAGTTGCATTGTTTATGGTTCAAGTACATGCTAAATGAAATAAACTCCATGCCCTTGAGCTAAGCATAGAGAAAATTCAGCATGGTATCAGAGAAGAGTTCTTGAAGAACCATTGCACAAGTTTTCTAGCAAGTCAGCATGGTATCAGCGAAGAGTTCTTGAAGAACCATTGCACAAGTTTTCTAGCAAGTCGTCACCTCCTAGTTGCTGAAAAGTACGGCCCTCTAGGGTTTCTGAAAAAGTACGACCCTACCCTTTTTTGCCTGTTTCAGCACCTTCCATTGAAACGTTAGGGCTAATTTTGGCATAGGAGTGTATGGCCTCCTTCAGTGTACCTCCAGAGACTCTTAGAGTGCAATTCCAAGAAATTTTGATTTTTGGCCTTAGGGTTTCTAGGGTTTCGCAATTTTCTGCAGAATTTCAGTTTTTAGGGTTTATGCATCCCATTGAAGGATTTTTCAAGCTTACCAGTGTTCTTCTGACTTTCAAGGCTTATTATTGGCAGTCATAAGTCCAACAAAACCTAGGGTTGCTAGCCTACCCTAGCCATTAGGTTTCCTAGCCTGGTTGTTAAGGGTTTATGGAAGAATCTGCAAAACATGAGGAACAGAACTTTGGTGGAAGATAGGCTTGATGGATCAAGCAACTTTAGTTCCTGGAAATCAAGACTACAGATTACCTTGGAAGAGGATGACCTATTGAGTGTGATACAAAAGACTACCAGAAACAGCTATGAATGAAGAGAAGGAAGATAATGTCAAAGCAAGGAAGATAATCATCTATTCAGTAAAAGATCATCTCCTACCTCATACTGCCTACCTGAAGACAACTTATGAGATGTATGATGCATTGAAGAATATGTTTGAGTACCAACACCCTCAGAGCTCTTACATTGAAGAATCAGCTTCAACATATCAAGATGACGAAAGTTGACATTGTTGCTACCTTCTTCATGAAGATTTCAAAGATAAGAGATCAATTGGGTGCCATTGGAGAAACCATCTCAAACAAAGATCTTGTCTTGACTACTCTCAATGCTCTTCCAAGAAATTGGGAACCATTTCTTAAAATTATCAGTGGTAGAGCAGATCTACCTGGATTTGATCATCTATGGACAGACTGCACCCGAGAAGAAACCAGACTTATAGTCAGAGGAGTGCAAGACCCCCCTCATGATGACAATCATACTCTTTCTTTCCATATAAAGAAAGGCAAAAGAATAAATAAAAGAAGTTTCAACAAAGCATTTAGAGACAAGAAGACTTCATCAGCTTCAGGTCATGAACACAGAAAAGACAACTCAAATATTCAGTGTTTCAGATGTGACAAGTATGGACACATTGCGAGAGATTGTCCTGCCATAAAGAAAGGAAGACAACTTGCCTCCACTGTTGATGTTGATCTAGAACCAACTAAGAGAAATGAAGACATAAAGGATGAAGCCTTCTTCTTCATATCAGCACTCTCAGGTACGGTTCCTACTGATAGTGATATTTGGCTAATTGGTAGTGGTGCTTCTAGAAACATGACTCGATATAGAGATCATCTGACAGACCTTGTTGAGAAAGAGTCTAGTCTACATGTTGTAATTGGAGACAATGCCAGATATAATGTGAAAGGAGTTGGAACTTCCACATTCCAACTAGATTCTGACATACCCCTTCAGTTAAGTGGGGTATTATATGTACCTGGGATGAAAAGAAACCTTGTCTCTGTTTCTGCCTTAGAGGATAAAGGCTACAAGGTTACCTTCTTTGAAGGAAAAGTTCTTGCATGGCACAAGAACTCACATATGAATTCTGCCCGAGTGATTGGTGTTCGAGAAAACAACTTATACAGGTTGACTGTTTGACCAGTCCAAGCCCTGTTACATGATACTATTAGCTTAACCGAGCTATGGCATAGGAGACTTGCTCATATACATTATAGAGCCCTTTCCGCTCTAGGGAAAATGGTAACAGGCCTTCCAAAGATACATGTTCGGCATGATGACATTTGTAGAGGTTGTGCTCTTAGCAAGAATGTCAAGGGGTCCTTCTTGAGCAGCGACAGTAGATCCAAGGGGATCTTGGACTTGATACATTCAAATGTGTGGACCCATGACTACTGCTTCCTTGAACAGATATTTGTACCAAAGTTACCAGAACCGGACTAGTCATTGAACCGGTCGACCCAAAAAACCGGAACCGAACCGGAACCAGGAAAAAACCGGATCAAAAAACCGGTCACTAAAAATACATAAAATATTCAAATTTTGAAAAACAAATACATATTCATGTGTATCCATGTGAATCCAAACCATTATACACAAATTTGCAAAGTTTAAAAAAAAACCCTAAATTTAAAAAAAAAATGTGAATCCCAACCCTAAATTTAAAAAAGAATCTAAATTCCCCCTACCTTTTCCACCCATGGGTCATCTTCACGGAATCGGCCGGTTCAGGCAAAAAAACTGGTTCTGTACGGAACCGGCCAGTTTCTTGAATGAACCGGCATGTTCCGTACAGAACCAGTCAGGGGTGGTTTGATGGGGCGGTTCAGACCGGTGGAGGCTCAGAACCGGTTGGACCGGCCAGTTTTACCAGTTCCGGTTCGGTTCTTGTAACACTGATTTGTACTATGTGCTCTTCAATGATGATCACTCTCGGAAGACGCAGATTTATTTCTTGAAGACCAAGGATGGAGTCCTTGCAATATTTCAAGAATTTAAAGATCGGGTTGAGAACCTGATCGGGAAGAGGATTAAGGTGTTGAGATGAGATAATGGAGGAGAGTACACCTCCAGGGATTTCAGTGATTTCTGTATTGAGGCAGGGATCAAGAGGGAGTACATTGTTCCTTATAACACTCATCAAAATGGGGTTGCAGAGAGGAAGAAGAGAACCATCATTGAGGCAACCAAAGTGATGATACATCATCAGAATCTACCTATGATTCTGTGGGCAAAAGCATCCATGACAACAGTGTATGTTCAGAACAAGAGTCCTCATCAGATTTTGAAGAACATGACTCCCGAAGAAGCTTTCACCGGAGTGAAGCCTGAGGTTGAACACTTCAGGATATTTGGGTGTCCAATATACTTTCATGTACCCAAGGAGAAGAGAACCAAGCTAGACCCTTCAAGCAGAAAGGGCACATTTGTGGGGTATAGTGAATCTTCGAAGGCATACCGGATCTGCATCCCTAGTCAGAGACAGATTGAGGTGAGCAAAGATGTCATCTTTGAGGAAGAGATAGCCTTTCGAAGATCCAGAGAATCTCAGATGAAGATTGACAGCAAGACAGTACCTTCTCCCTCTTCAATAGTTCAGAGGGAGACAGTCATTGATCCAGTTGATCCAATAGTTCCAGTTGATGTTCCCATAGACATTAAAGTAGGCCATAAAAGGCCTGCCTGGGCTCGACAGACTCTGCAGGAGGCAGAGGGACATACAGCTCCTCGAGGCACATTCCGAGAAAGCAAGAGACCACGGAGATTTTCGAGCTATGTTTCAGCCATGAGCCACATCATTGATACTAAGCCTTCTAGTCATGGAGAAGCAGCAGGTCAGCAGGTTTGGCAAGATGCCATGACAGAAGAGTATCAGTCCATCATGAAGAATGATGTGTGGGATATTGTTCCGAGACCAAAAGGGAAATCTGTGGTGACTTCCAAGTGGATCTATAAGATCAAGCATGCAGCTGATGGAAGTGTCGAGAAATACAAAGTGAGATTTGTGGTCATGGGATTCTCTCAGGTGGAGGGAATAGATTATGAGGAGACATTTGCTCCTAGAGCCTGATACACTTCCATCCGTACGACAATTGTCGTATCTGCATCCATGGGTTGGAAACCACATCAAATGGATGTAAAGACAGCCTTTCTCAATGGTGAGATTGAGGAAGAAGTTTACATCAAGCAACCAAATGGATTCGTGATAAATGAGCAGAAATCTCATGTATGCATGTTGAAGAAAGCCCTGTATGGACTAAAGCAGGCACCTCATGCTTGGTACGAGAAGATGGATGGATTCTTGAAGAGTTTGGGCTTCAGCAAGAGTGTTGTTTATCCAAACCTATATTATCATATTGTTGGTGACAAGTGCCTGATTTTAGTCCTATATGTTGATGATTTATTCCTCACCGGCTTAGAAAATCTTATTGTTAAATGCAAGCGTGCATTGACTTCTGAATTCGAGATGAAGGATCTGGGTATGATGCACTACCTCTTGGGACTAGAAATATGGCAGAGGACTGATGAGTTTTCCCGAGTCAAGGAAAATACATAGTGGAGATATTGAAGAAATTCGGTATGACATTGCAAATCCATGCCTACGCCGATGGTGATGGATCTGAAGAAAATGACCGAGGCTTCTATTGATTCATGCAAGATTGATCCACATCTTTACCGACAATTGATTGGATCATTGATGTATCTAGTTAACACCAGACCTGATATATTCTATGCAGTGAATGTACTCGGTTAGTTTATGAGTCAGTCGAGACAGACTCACTGGATAGCAGCAAAGCTCGTATTGAGATATCTACGAGGCACAGTTGGATATGGCCTGAGATATGCCTCCAGTGTAGACATGAGATTGCAGGGATATGGCGATGCAGATTGGGCAGGGAACGCATTGGACCGAAAGAGCACATTCGATTGTTGTTTTACCTTGGGATCTTCCATCACTTCCTGGTGCAGTAGGAAACAAAGCTCTGTGGCTTTGAGTACTGCAGAAGCAGAGTACATAGCGTTAAGTGTGGCAGTCCGCGAAGCAGTGTAGCTTCGCAAGCTCCTTGCATATTTATTTGGTCATGAGATGGATTCCACTATTATCCATTGCAATAACCAGAGTTGTGTGAAGCTCTCAAAGAATCCTGTGTTTCACGATAAATCGAAACACATTGAGATCAAATACCATTATATCAGAGATATGGTGGAGAGGAAAGCAGTCCAAAAGGTTGCAGATGTCTTCACCAAACCGTTTGCCAGGACGAAGTTCGAGTACTTCCGTGAGAGACTTGGCCTGGTGGAGAATGCCTCCCTAGCTGAGAGGGAGTGTTGTTGATAGCATCTTCATGAGACATCCTCCAGATCGTTCTCCTCTGCACTGAGTTGAGACATCTATGTGAGGAAGACCAAGTGTTGGGTGTGCCCATATGATAGGTGTGCGTCATACTCTGGACTGAGTTGTGATGACGTGTGGTCTCTTGCTTTGTACTCCTCTAGACTGAGTTGAGTAAGCTTGAGATGGTCTCCTTCCTTGTACTCTTGTGGACTCAGTTGAGTCGGCTTAAGATGGTACTCATGTGGACTCAGTTGAGTGATTTGTTGAGTAGGACGTCCCTGTGGCTGAGCCCAGGTGGATCTGTCCCTAGTGGTTGAACACTAGTTGTTGAGGTTAGCCCTATTGTGCCAATAGACACACCTTTTGTTGTGTCAAGTTATTGTATAAATAAAGGTGAATCCCCCTTGAGGATTACACACTCTCACTTGTCATTTCGGAATTTCAACAAGTGCATGTACAGCTGAATTGCACACCTCTCTTGGGCGCTAGGTTCTAGGTTTTGGTAAGCACCCTCTTGTGTGCTAGGTCTATGGTGTTGGGGGATCTTCTCTTGAGAATATAGCAAAGGATTGTTGGGTTTTTCCCCTTGTTTGAGAAGGGTTTTCCCAGAATACTTCTTGTGTTCTTGTGCATGGTTATTCTTCTTGTGATCTTGGTTATTGTAGCACTTGTATGGTATAGCTGCATTGTTTATGGTTCAAGTAGATGCTAAATGAAATAAACTACATGCCCTTGAGCTAAGCATAGAGAAAATTCAACAATCGTCCTAGGGACACCCTAGTTGCCTTGTTGGCATACAACATCATCTTCCTTGCACGAGTCTCATGGAAATCAACGTTGGATGTCCTCTCGCCCAACAGTAGATCGACGATTCTCATCGTGTCACCGATATCGGTGTCGTCGACATTTGGACCTCTCGGTTCACCAACCTTCTACCTCGGACAATGACGACACGTCAGAGATCTATAGTCCATGTGGGACCCACATAGATTGACAGTTGAGATAGTGTCTCACCTATTCTCTGATCCACGACTAAGATTTAAGTTACAACCCAAAGACCTTTTCGCTTAGTTGGGACTACTCTCGTCCTGACGACCAATCAACTTTCGACATGTGTCATCCCTTAGGACACACTAACTGTCACATGTCCTAACACGTGCCCCTGCCACCTAGTGTGACATGTGGCATACATAACTCAACATGGAGCTCTATCTCAAAACCTCGAGTCACCTTGACACGTGGCACGATCTCTAGTAGACATGTGCTACCACCCTTGCTTGACACCTAGTACAATCTGCGTTACTCGATGGAGTCCTTTGGTAGGAGATCAATGATCTATATCTCCTTCTAGAGTTCCTCTGATCACAGTAAATCAATGGCCCATATCTCCTCTTGAAGTTCCTCCGTCGAAGTCCTTTAGAACCCCCGCACACAAAAATTATGATGACAATACTCAAATTGACGATGGAGATCTGTCCATCCTAGATCCGATGATCCTCATTCATCCTCGAAGTCCCTCCTTCGAAGTTCACCCATCTCAATGACTCTGAAAGGCCTATTCTGAAGGCATTCCCTTCATCGATTCTAACGGTTTATATCATTCGACTTGTGGATCTGACAGCAAAAATTAAGACACTTGGTTCTAGGGTTTAATACCGATAGGGACTCTCGTTCGGCCCTTCCTACGAATTTCAAGCTGATGCGTGTCACACTTTGGGACACGCTGATTGCCACGCTAGCACGACACGTCGCGCTGACGTCACTTCCCTTTTTGTCTCACTTGAGCAGGAACCTCTTTTGATCTACGGCCGAGGTCAATTCGCCATGCCGACTTTGACGGTTGCGATGAATCTAGGTCTTTTATGTCGTCGGACCCCAATAGTAACCACTACAACTAATCTAACAATCCAGATTTCCACTATAGCCACCATCTGATAGATCAACAATCCTTGGTGACTCAGAGTACATCTTTTCCAACCATTATAGCCTACTCCAACGAAGGGCCATGATCTTGTTCTATCAGATCGACGGCTACGATATATTCTAGCTCAAAAAGGGTTGATCTCAGGACACCAGTCGAAGTGAGGAATTCACTGTTTCACAAGTTCTTCTAAATTATTTCCAAAGTCTACCAGGCCTTCTTGGCTCTATCCTTGCTTCAGAAACCTCTAAGGCATTTCCCTTTATAGCTTGGAGGGGATTTTTCTTCCTACAAGCCTTTTCTTTCATTACAAGGACTGATATAGGGTTCAAGGCCATTTGGTTATAAAGAGACTTCCTTCACGCACTGAGGTATCCTAATGCCTTTGTCATGATATCATATAACCATTCCAAGGCTTGGAATTCTCGCAGGGATACACTCGATGTTAAATCTACTCACTGTGTTACATGGGTCCATCATATTACCCAAGAAGACAAACATACTTAATCCCTACAAACCTATTAGTTACACAAGCACACCAAATACACATTTTATAGCCCAAGGGCTTGCATATACTACAAGGATTCATTTCAGTTAAGTAGACATATCTATCCATGAAAGCGTTCACAGGATGCAATTATTCATACAGATCCAACATTACTCAAATACACAAACATGCAAAGAAACAACCACTCTACTCATCAAACAAGCTAGCATCCCCAGGTATACAAATTACAAGCACCAGCCCCTCATTATACTCCATAGATAAGGTATAAGAAGACTTATTGGTTACAATTGGTGACCAACCAACTGACTGTGGGTGTTTTCCTTTCCACCCAACCATAGGCTCTGTGTGCTTAGTCACTTCGACAGCAAGCCACCATCGTGCCAATCCATGATACCACCCGAGAGTCTCTCTCAGATTCTCAGGGAGATTGTCAGGTCCAGGTTACTCTCCTTCATACCACTGTTAGTCAAGATTTTCTCGTACCCACCTAGCCTAGGTCTTTGCGAGGTTTATCAAATGCTCTCTAGCGTCAAGTTCATGGCCTTTTCCGCTCAGGTTGGGATCTAGGCCTTCCAACTAGCCCTGTAACCAAATTTTGCT
This sequence comes from Picea sitchensis, assembly GCA_010110895.2. Classification (NCBI taxonomy): domain Eukaryota; kingdom Viridiplantae; phylum Streptophyta; class Pinopsida; order Pinales; family Pinaceae; genus Picea; species Picea sitchensis. Next base: position 18,868 of record SNQJ01S0069790.1, on the reverse strand, counting down.
TAAGACTCACGTCTCTCAGCCCATACATGGGCCTTTCCTGCACTTTTCCTCTTCATCCTTCGTTCAAAACTCTCCCTTTCTCCTCTAGACCCCCAAAACTCTCATCTACCTGAAATCCCCTTGGGAAGGTTCTCAACTTGTACCCTGTTTTCTTCTATCAGAAGGGAGCTCGTGTGTCAATCATAGGAACCCATGGTGACCTTTCCTATTGTCCTTTAGCTGACAGTCTAGGTCACTTCAAGCAGTCTCCCCATACTTCCATTCATTGAGGGTGGATGGTTGCTCAACCACCAGCCCTTCCTCATTAGCTGACTTGCCTTGAAATCAGAGTTAAGGGAAATATCTTAATATTTCCAATTCAAGCATTTCAGCAAGGAGAATTGGGTATCTTAGCATGACGAACCCCTCTAAGGCTTCCTCACTCTTCCCTCTAGTGGTATCATGGCGAGTACTTCAAGGCTTCACCTGACAATCAGTCGATTAGCTTGTTGAATCAATAATAATATAATTACAGTCTATGTGCCATCGCATGGCAATCATCAATCATGACTAATTTACAAGCTGGGGGGAAACAGGGGCGTTACAATCGAGATGCCTACAGATTGTAATAGGCATAACCCCAAAATACCAACAAAGGACCTACTAGGAAGGATAGGACAAGGCAATGACTTTTGAGAAGCAATATGCCAAGTAGGGGTATCAATCTCTACCAATGGTTGAATCAACAAAAATCTACACCTAATGGTTAAGTGAAACAAGTGAAAAAATGGCCTTGATCCAAAAGGGGTGTGTTGAAAACGTTGCTTAAACTGTGTACTAGGAAACAATTCTCTTGGATTTGATGATGCAACAAAGCATGAGAACAAGGACCCTATCCATCCTAGCCTAGTTCTCCTCTAACAAACCAGGTCCCCAAACCTCAAAACCATACAATATTATGGCCCCAACAATGATGTCTAAAAGGTCCATCTTGGACGAGATGTCTTGAAAGTGGTGTTGAAAACACTATTACTCAAGGAGGGCTATGGTTCAAGTGGTGTTGAAAACACTATTGGTCAAGGAGGGCTAGGGAATCATAGCCCTTACTGCTCGTAAACTAGAGGGCCTATCACAATCGAAATTGAGGCCTTAAACACTTAACACCCAAGTAGGTGTAAGTTGTGGTGATCTCGATCTCCTCACCCTAGAACTAGAAGTTGTAATCTAATAGAACTTTTTCAAGCCATTCAAGAAAATAACCTTGGTTTTTCGAACGTTAATCGTCCATTGTTGAAGGTCACAGAATCTAGATAATATGTCTATCTCTAAAGACCCTCGGGGGTGGGTGCCAAGAGAACCACATCATCCACGAAGAGGAGGATGGAGATCAAGATATGGTGAAAGAAGCAACCATCCCTGGGTTAGATATGCTCATGTAGAAAGGATTTCAACTAATTGATATAAATCTTGAACAGTGTGGGTGAGAGAGTACACCCTTACTTCACCCAATGGTGATCTTGATAAAATATGACATCTTAGAGGCAGCGGCCAACAACAAACTCATAGAAGCACATAATAGCAATGAGTAGAGCATCCAAGATGTCAATCTCTCTAAGTCTATGGAACAAAGCCTCCCTCATAACCGATTCAAATGCCTTTCAAAACTTAGCAAAAAAGTAGAAGACCTTCAAACAGTATTGTCTCGCCTCCTTTATAATGGCTTTGAGGGTGAGGATATGGTTGAGGACTTGATACCAGGGTCAAAAACCTACTTGTCCCTCGCATCGAAGAAGTGTCTCATCAAGAATCTCTAATAGTATTTGATGTAGGGCAATAGCATATAGCTTAGAGAATGTGTGGCCCGCCATGATCATCTAATAGTTATTCGAATCAGAGCTAAACCCTAATTTATGAATCAAGTGTATCGTATGTTGGGATTATGTTGATCAGAATCCTAAGCAAATAGCATGGTTAAATAGATCAAGAATATAATGGACCAATGAATTAATACCATGTTTGAAGAGCTCTACCTAAAAATCCTAAGCAAATATTGCTATGTTGATGTTCATCTTTGAAACCCCTATTGTATATGCAAGTCCCAAAAGATGTGACAAGTCGCTAGGGGTGGGGGTGTGTCACAATGCCCTGGCACTACCCAGGAACAACATAAAGGGTAGTCGTATTGGTAAACATGGACTAGATATCAAGGTTTAGAGGTGGACCAAAATGTTGAGGCAAATTAGCAGAGGAACGCCTTTGGCAGGAAAAAGAGCTCACCATTAGGGTGCATGGACTCCCTATAGTTCTTTGGACCATATTACCATGGACACTTCATTCCTTCTTGATACACTTGATCTAAAGAACTTCGACCTCGAGTGAGGTAGAGGCCTTATGCAAGCTATAGATCTCAACATTAGGGTGCATGAACTCCCACCCTCTACTTCTTTTGACCATGTTTATATGGGCAGTTTGTTCCTTCATGATACCCTTAATCTTAAGGACATCAACCTTGAGCAAGCTTGGGTTTGGTGCCAACTCAATGCTTTTCTTTTGGTTTAGGACTCTAGGGGATCGTCTTAGAGCCCTCTTTGCTATAAAACAACTTTCCTCCCTCCCACATAGAATCTTTTTGGATCAACAATATAATGGAATAATGAATTAATACCATGTTTGAAGAGCTCTACCTGAAAACCCTAAGAATTTGTTGCTCCCTTAGTGTTCACCTCTGAAAACCCTTATCAGACATGCAAGTCCCAAAAGATGTGACAAGTAGCTTGGGGGGGGGGTGTGACAATGGTAATTCATTGTATCCTGCCTCAGTACTTAACCTCATAATGGCATTCACAAACAACGAGTTAGTGCATCCTCCTATCACTAGTTTTGCTAGTAATTTCATTTCTCTTCACTCAATTCAAAATCAAATGATGGAATTGGAGATAATCATTGTTTGATATAATTCAAAATCAATAGTCGAGAAAGAAATAGATGGTGTTGGGCAAGAGAAGTAAATATATTATTCGCATTCAGGAAGATCAACATTATGAGATGAAGTTTAGCTTTTAAGACATCAACTGGTCTGATATCACACTCCCAACCTAATCAGCCTAACAAGCAACCAATAAAGTCCAATATGTTCTAAATATTTTTAATTTCAATAAGGAAATTGATAATCAAAAGTTACAATAGGATGTGTCTCCAATAAGACCCCACCAAGGGTGGTGAATGTTCAATAGTTGTCGACATTGTGCAAGGGGAGACAAGCTAACAGGAAGGCATTTCCCTTGGAAATTTTGCAGGTTCTTTGCTAAGAGAAATCAAAAATCATTTTTCATATTGCATCTGCTTGAAGAAAAATAATTCCCAATATCATGATCTCATCCAAAGGTAAGTGTTGTTTGTGTTATTGGGAGATAGTATTATCAGAACTTAGAGGCAATAGTAGAACCCTTGGAGCCCACACTCGTGTGTATCAACCAGATTGCAGCTCCTTAATAGAGACTGCAGAAAGATACTCACGACAAAGAGAGGAACCAAAGTGAGTATAATTGACGTGGGCTGTTTTAATATTATGGTAGCTGTGGGAGGTATTTACCCCCACGTGTGAACCTGACAAGAATAGAAGACTTCGGGAAGCAAGAGAAACCCTAATGAATTGGCTAATAACCCTAGAAGCCTTGTCGGCTCAAGAAGATAATTTATATTAGGCTATTAGCCTCCAAGAGAAGAAGTCGACCAAAAATTATAATAATATACTGAACAGACACCTGTCCAGAAGGAGAAGTCGGCCCCAGCAAAACTGGCAGAACCACTATAAATACAGGGCGTCGGTTCTCATTTGCAGCATCTCAGAATTGCAGTTTCCCAGTTGGTGCGCACTGTAGTCGCAGTCTGGTGCGCAGGTTTGGAGGAGGGTTGCAGGTGCAACTGCAGCAGCAGCTAGTTTCAGTATTGGCTTAGATATCTCTTGGCTAGGGCTTGGAACATCTGAGCAACTTTTTGTGATGCGCTATCCTTGGGGATTGATGCGCTACTCTTTGTTTGGCTATCTAGCCTAGGGTTTGCTTCCGAAGGAATTCTCAGTCAAGGTTAAGGTGCTCGGAGGGAGGCTTCGGCCTATGGTTGGGTGACGAAGGTA
>SNQJ01S0069789.1:20761-58852 GCA_010110895.2 Picea sitchensis | reverse complement strand
TAAGAGATTTTATATCATGTACTCTTTTTTTCATAGCACCCCTTGATGATACCAAAGAAGAAATGCTAGCCATACTTTTAACCTTGTTTCTTTCTCCAAATGGTGTTTTATTGATTGTTTTCAAACTCTTGATTAAAAGAGAAACCTTATATTTTAGATTGCCAACTTGTTTACTAAGACATTGTTTGTCTTCGACAAGTCTTTTATTTTCTTCTTCATTGTTTAAAATATTTTTATTTTGCAAAAATATGGTTTCTTGTAGATTCATATTCTCTTTTTTTTGCAACCAAAACCATGTTCTGAATTTGATTAACGCTTTCAACCAACTTTTCTTTTATGCCCTCCAAATCAAATATTGTACTAAGTAGATTGTTGACTTTCTTCTCAAGGTCTCTACAATTTCCTTTTATATTTTCACAATATCCTAGCAATCCTTTCTTTCCATTACACAAAATAATTCACTAATCCTATTACATTTTTAAATTCTAGGTGAGAATTAGTAGTAGGATCTCTTGGGAATATATCTCCCTTTGTGCATAAGTCAACATTTTTTGCTCCCTCTATTCTTCTTTTGTTTTAATCTATACCATTTACTCTAGAGATATTTATCTTATGTAATGGTGTCATATTTTGATCCACCTCAATAGTCATAGTGTATTTCTCTGTTTTATCTACAATCATTTTTTTATTGTCCATTTAACCCAATAACAAATCTGCAATTACAAGAAAAACAAGAAAACTCATAATACAATTCACCCATAATACCCAAAGAATTTTTATAGCCATAATTTTTTTTGAAAATAACCAATAGAGGCATGACTATGGAGATGGTTTTAATGAATAAACACTTAGAATGAAAATATTTGCTCCCCTTCTTCTTTGAAAATTCTCTTCCTCCTTTTATCTTGGTCCTACAATGTTCTCTCTAGCTGTGCAGTCTTTTTGTCCACAAAACCCATTTCTAACATAAATGAATCAATCTAGGTAGGTGGAATTATTTCAACAATTGGACATGAAGTAAGATTTCCCAGGATGGCTAAATGGGAGAAGAATTCACAAGCTAGAGAAATGGAAGAAAAAATTTGCAAGAGCAGGAAAGTAAATGAACATTTGGAATTTATCCCAAATATTGGATATTAGTTGTATCATGGTGATGGAACTCTCTCATCTTGTGTATGCTCACGTTGGCTCTCTCGAATTTGCTCCTCGAGAATATTTTCTACAGTAATGGTAACATTACATGGTGATTGGACCCAACCAACATTTGCAATGGTGTTTTGACCCACAATTACATTTTTCTTTGTTTTTATTTAAATTAATTTTTAAAAATTAAAATTATGCATAGATTATTTTATTTTTTTAATAAAATCATTAAGATTCAAAATTGTAAATATTGTAAGATATTGTATTTTCATTATGCATATTTTTTATTTTTAAAATTAGTCTCCAAGTTCAAGATATATAAATGCATTAGTTGTTGAAGTCAACATCAATAAATCATTTTTTATTAATTTTATTTCTAGTCAACCTTTAAATATAATATTTAGATGGTACATAGAATGAGGTGTAGAAGTGAGTTGTCAAATATGTCTTCCTCATATAATGACATATTTATAATTTTTTAATATATCTCTTAGGAGGCCCTTCTTTAACCTCAAAATTCCCCTAATGTTAGGTCTAATGTTAGGTCTAGGTCTTACCATGTCTTGTGTTGTCTAAGTCTTACCATGTATAGGAGTGTGAGAGGGAAAGAGAGGGAGACAAACAGGGGGGGTAGAGAGGGAGGGTGAGAGGGAGACATAAAGGGGGATAAATGTAGGAGAGAGGAGTAGATGTAGGAGAGAGAGAGGAGGGGGGATGAAAAATAAAAAATATCTTATAGGAACGCGTGGACGTTCTTAAAACAAGTTCACATTCATAAGACGTGTGTGAGCTATTAGCACGTGTGCATTCCTAGAGCGTGTGCATGCTCTTAAGAACACATGCATGTTCTTTTGAATTGAAATTTTTTTGGGCGGTATTGACAGCGTGTATGCTAACTTGGTTTCCTCAGATTTAGGTTTGGGAAGACAAACTAGTGGTTCGGTCTACAAATTGATACGAACCTCTATTTTTGTTAATGTCTCTTTATATATTTGTCTTCGATGTTATTTTTCTATAGGCTAAACAATTGTTGTTGAAGAAACTACATAAATAGATAGAGTCACTTATGCATATTTCAAATGTATAGATTTTTTTTAAAATTAATATTGTTTATTATTTTTATTCTATTTTTTCCTTCACAATTATCAAAATCCTAGAATACATACCTCTCTTATTTTTGTTATAACCTTTTGTCAAGATTAATCATTTCTTGAATGCGTTATATGTCATACCAGAGAAGAATGATATCTATAACCTAAAAAAAATAGAAATTATTTTTATCACGTTAATACCCTCTTTAGCCTGCACGAACAAAAGACATTGTAATTTCAATGATATATTGACTTTGCTAATTTAAAAAATATATAAATTAATATTATAAATTTTCAAAAAATACACCGCACTAGAAAAACGAGTTGTCTACAAGTATACAAGTTTTTGGAATAAAATTTCATTGTTAAGGTACTCAACACCTTCACAAACAAAGACATATACCTTATATTTTGTTGAAAAAATAACATATCATTGTTAAAGAAAAATAAATTTGACATAGTTATTCACAATTTCTATGAATAAAAGTTATGTATGCTGAAAGCTAATTCAATTTCCTATGTTTCATTTTCTTACACCATATTCAAATTCATTGTAAAAGTACCTTGAGTAATCCCTCCAAGTTAACATATTTTTGTTTTTCCATGTTTGCATTGCCACTAACGCGTCATAAGAGACCATCATTAGCTTGCACTCACCCCCCAATTAAACACTCCAAATTCTCCATGTACTTAGAAGATCCATTAAATTTTTTAAATTTCCATGAAACTATTTTCTTATAGTACCTTAATTAAACAATCTAACTAAAATTCATGCTCCATTAAAGGAAAATTCCATAATGGATTATGTTTATTGTTGATCCGGAAGGCCAAATTATGATGAAAATATATTCCATAATATTTGTTGAAAAAATATTAGTAAGTAGTCATTTGAACTTCCTTTGAGTATAGTTTCCCCCCCAAAAAAAAAACAAATCCAATTTGACTCCCTAATAGGAAGTTGTGGTCTCTACAATACTAAATATCCTTCTACCACATAGCTTTTAAATTGACTTTTATACCAACTCGTTGCATTCCAATACCCAAGATAAGACTACAACTACAACAATTAAAATAACTAAAATGTAAACAAAAATAAAGAGACACATTTTTTTTTTAACAAAATTGGAGGCACTTGCACACCCAATATAAGACTACTCCTAGAAATCTAAGTATTATATGAAGATACCTCTAATAAACACTAGTAATTATTAGTTGATTGTATTGATAAAATGGTATGCGAAACAAATGAAAAACAAGAACTCTTATTTATACTAATAAGGAGGATAGAAAAAAAATCCTTAAAAGTTACCTTTAAAAAGATAATTATACTCTTAAAAACACACCAACTATTTATTTGAAACCTTATATAACATAAGTTCCTTGTACATAAATAATTACAAAACTATGAGCTTATATATAAAATTGTTCACATGCATAATTTTATTTGCATAATAAAAATGTTGTATAGGTATAATAAAAATGTTCTATAGGTATATAGGAGAATTACTAAGACTTCCAAAATATAAGATACCAAAAGCTTAGAACTTATAGGTATATAGGAGAATTACTAAGACTTCCAAAATATAAGATACCAAAAACTTAGAACTAGCTCGATCATTATATATCAAAAGACTTTATATATATATATATATATATATTTATTTATTTATTGTATTTGTGTTATTAAGAGATATCATTGGATCGACTTGTTAGACAAAGAATACCATTCCATAGGACACTCCAAAATGGAGAAGGAAAAGGATAATTTGAAAAGGCAATTTACTACCAAGGATGATGTAGATATTTATGCACGATCACCTTGTAGCGCAACAAAACCAATAAATTAGCATATGGGAAAGTAAATATCACTCTAAGTTTGAAGTAGAGAAGAAGTTGGTTCGAATTGGCTTCCTCGAAGATTTATCAACAAATAGTGGGAAGAGCCTTTACCTCGTGGAAAATCTCCATTAGATATCATGTAAAAAGATTGTTCTAACATAATAAAAGGACTAATTATATTTTCATAATGTCAAGGTATATTTTGGTCTACATGTATCAATAATCTCTAATCACAATGAGAAATTATTATATTACTTGAGTAAGGTGTTGTGTGTGTTGATAGACAGCAATGTTTTGTATCCATACACATGAATATATTCTGAATATAGAGTAATAAATTGCACAGTTATTAATTATTGTCAATTTTTAATCATTAAGATTTAATTATTGTCAATTTTCAACCATTAAGATTTAAAGATTTGGGATAGCAACATCAAATAGAATTATAATTATGTAAGATGTAATATGAAATATATTTTATCATTTAAATCTATGAGGTTTGATATCAAAAAAGCATTAAATGTTGATTAAATTTTTGACAATAGCATTCACATTGAGGAGATGTTTCAACAAAAAATTGTGAGTACAAAGCATATGAAAAATTGGTTGTTGCTTCATGATATTGATTTCCACATAATAAATATTGGTGTGTATGCACCATTATCACTAGTTGAAAATTACTTCTTGAAATCCATCATTGTGGCCTAGTTGTGCATGATGAAGTTTAGTTATGCTAATAGTTTGTCACACAACTTATCCCATTGACCTAATTGTAGACACTACCTAACATAATGTAAGCACTAATGCATGGATGATTCACTAATAAAGAAATAGTATAAATGAGTTCATATTGGGGGTTTAAAATTACAAAAATTGAAAGCAATCTATTACCTAGTATATAGGAGTCTAGGAGTATTTCTAATATATTAAAAACATATAGATATTTGAGGAGTTTAGAATTAGGTATTGGAGGGTATTTTTACAATTAGGTATTGGTGGTGGTGGGGGTATTGAAGGAGTTGGTTGCAATGAATTTCATTTGGGTAGAAACAAATAAAGTGTCATAGGAATTTGCACCTATAGTTTCTAGAAATGATTTATCCCCACCCACTAAGGAGTGTGTTGTTGATGATATGATATATATTCATGATTGAAAATCCAATCTCTGTGCTACTAAAATAAAATAGGAGTTGTAATTTACCTAACTTGGTTTCATATTTGGAAAATAAAATAGGAGTTGTAATTTACTTAACTTGGATGCTTTTGATCTCATTGAACAATGAAAAACAATCACTCTTATCATAATCTCTATTTAATCTCCAATGAGCTTGTCATCCTCATCTAGATTTGTATCACATTATCATAAGAGGAGTAGAAAAAAATAGAAATATTAAAAATATTAAGAAAAAAATTGGAAAGTGTTTTAATTGGAATATGTATTAAGAGAAGGTTTAACAAAAATATTTTGAAAAATATTATTTAATATCTAATAAAAAATAAAGTATTTTTTCATATCTCTTGAACATATTAATATATATGTTATGTCATAATTATACATTAATATAACTTCATAATTAAAAAGAAATTAGCAAAAAAAAATCCATACAATCAACCACTTCAACAAAAATTAAAAACCATAAGAGATTATCTTCCAACACTTATAACACTTTCTCTTCATCCATTTTACAAAAATTGAAAGTCATAAGAGATTATCTTCTTACAACTGTAACATTTTCTATTCATCCATTTTTTATACATGATACACTTTGTATTCTGATTAAAATATGACATTTTGTAAAAAAAAAATAACTTATTTATGTTTTTTTAATATAGATTTTATAATATAAATTAAATAAATCTAAATAAATATGTTGAATGTCATTGATAAATCAAAGCTGATTTGTTGCCTGTGATAATACCATGAAGAGAAGTAAAGTCTTCTTACCTCTCTTGAAATGCTTTGGACTTCAGAGTAAGCAATTTATATTTCGATTCGAGTAGTTTTTTTAACCGTATGGTTCATTTAGTTGGAGAAAAATATGCAATTCTTTCTGATCTGTCATTCTGAATGACACGAGATGCTATCCTATCCTGCACCATCTGGATTTAGCATACTTTAGGAATTGGAAAGAGAAAAGTGCCAAAAAATGATCAGAGTCTTACGTTTTGGAAATGCTTGGGAGTTTTGGCTGGACATGATAGCGGTTCTCGGACTTTCTCCACCATCCAACATTACCAACAACTGTGGCTAACAAAAAAACAGATAGAAAACGAGACTAACAATAAATACCCTAAGATTATTAAATCCCAACGATCAGGAAATTTACAGTTTGGGTACAGAAACGGGATCTATGCAGACAGAGCAGAGCTGCAGCAAGATGCATTATAAATATTCTTCAACGAATGAGCACATAAAATAAGCATATTAATACATGGTTTCTCATGCGGTCAAATACATGGGTTGTCCAGTAGCTTCTTGAGGAGCGAATCTGGAGTGACCGGTGCTATGGCTTAGTGGCACGTAGGCGAAATGAGCTTCGCTGGCCTTATAGCCAGGACTCAGAGCACCTGCTGCTTTTTGTGCCCATGAGGTGGGTTTGTTCCAACGGAATGGAGTGACAGGAATTTTCATGTCATCGCGATCATCACCACCGTGATCTGTATACAGTGCGGGTGCAGAATAAGAAGAACAAGTACTACGTCTGGATCTTGATTTTGAGGAACTGGAAGAAGAAGAACAAGGGTTTTTGTTCTTCTTATATCTCTTCCAGAAAAGTAGAGGAGTTTTCCATGAACTCCGTGCAGCTTTCAGATCTTCCAAAGAACTTGGACGATCTGGAGAAAAGCAAAAATCCTGAGGAGCCACACGCACTGACCTTGAGCGATGACGGAGCTGGAGATCATACTGATCTCTACATGATGAACGGACTTTTGCTTTTGGTGGCGGCGGTGCTGAGTGTTCTGATGATTTCAGAGACTCTGCATATATCCGAGCCTCCGCAATCACCTGTAAGCCAAAAAAATTAGGGTTCATCTGAAAATAATTATCTAATTCAAAATGAATACTCGGATAAAAGAATTTCTTCCAAAAATAACATTGTGTCTTATAAAAAAATTCTTTACATATTTTAAGATCTTTACAAATTTATCACACATTAAAATGGCCCAATCTTCTTTCACATAAATTTGATCCTGGCAAAATCTATTCTTCCAAAATTCTAGCAGATAAAATTATTTTCCTTAAAATTATCAAATTTATACATAAAATCCTTTAAAAAATTAATGTTTTTTTACAAATCTGTCGCCACTTAAAAATTAGCCNACATAAATTTGATCCTGGCAAAATCTATTCTTCCAAAATTCTAGCAGATAAAATTATTTTCCTTAAAATTATCAAATTTATACATAAAATCCTTTAAAAAATTAATGTTTTTTTACAAATCTGTCGCCACTTAAAAATTAGCCAAACTTTTTACACAGATCTATAAACTAGCACAGCTTCAAACTGGTAGCCAAACCTTTTACACAGATGTATAAACTAGCACAGCCTCAAACTAGTGGCTAGTGAAGCAGGTAGTTAAGAAAATCTTAATTGACACTATGCCCATGAAAATCCTTGGTTGAGTAAATAATCTATGGAATTCACATTATGCTTGCTAGCTAGCCATGAACTAAGAATATGAAAGGATTGGATTTAAGTTTGCTAATCATTTGAGATGGTCACACAGTAAAATTTTTCATCATATTAAGTAAATGTTAAAAAGTAAACATATTAACTAACGCCCTCAAAAATGCAAGAAAGTTATAAACATAAGATTTCATTCATTAATTTGGAAAACATTTTACATATAAATTATAAAATCTTAACAATTTTTAGAACACAGTTACATTTATATTTATAATTATATATTAATAATTATCTAAATCTACTAGATTTACTAAAACTCCTTATCAGAACCAAAATCAAACTCATATAAGCTTACTTTTTGAAAATAAACTAACACAGTTTATCTCCAAAAACTTCAAACAACTGTAAAAACCTACTCTCAAACTCAAACCATAATTAAACAATTCAAACCAAAACCAAACTACATATTACAGAAACAACTGTAAAATCCTACACTCAAACTCAAAACATAATTAAACAAATCGAACCAAAACCAACCTACATATTACAGAAACAATTGTGAAAACATACACTGAAAATCAAAACATAATTGAACAAATCAGACCAAAACCAAACTACATATTACAGAAACAACTGTAAAAACCTACACTCAAACTCAAAACATAATTAAACAAATCAAACCAAAACCAAACTACATATTACAGAAACAACTGTAAAAACCTACACTCAAACTCAAAACATAATTAAACAAATCAAACCAAAACCAAACTACATATTATTACAGATTTGTGTAAATTTCAAAACGTCAAACAAAAACAAAACTACAGTTTCCTGTAGCTGTAGGTTTCAGAATTTGAGCACTACCTGGGCATACACTAATTGTGGATCAAAGCTCATCGATTCGCAGAAAAGAGAACTGGATCCACCACAGGAAAATGGGATCTGAGTCGGAGGCAGCGCCGACATCATGTTCTGCAGTAATACCAAGTAAGAATATGAAAATACTAAATATGTTCTCATGAATTGCCTCTCCTGCAGACTGTGTAGAGCAAACTCAACATGGCAGATCTGTTGAGTGATTGAAATGGATCGAACAGAAGCAAGATAATATCTACTTGGGTCCATTCTAACTTTATTGCTAAGTTGGTGAGTGGATTGATTTCAGGAACCCTACCGACCCAAGCAACTCACTATCAAATTGTCGCTTCACATGAACGCAACCCCACTACATGTACGCAGAGAAGGACATGATCGGTTTTGTGAAGCAAACAGTAACATGAATGAGAATCAATGGTTCAGATTTTCACTCAACCTCAATGGCGACATCTCACCGAATGACAGATTTGATTTTCGATATACACAACACCAACTGGCTGCCATTGAGTCATACGTTGTTTTTTCTCTCCTTTAAATGAGAATATTAGATCTAACTTAAATCGTACTTCTTCCCCCATTGCTATATTATGGCCAGAGCTTTATTCCTGATAAAGATGCCTGTGGCCCCTAGTCTTTCAGAAGAAAATAGACGCGTCATAGTCGTTGTCCCTACTCTTACTACTTGCATGGATGATGGAGATTGAAAAACCCAACTGTAAGAAAAAGATTAAGGTTTAAGATTGACATATGTTTTTGTGAGTCATTTATAGATTGTAGTTATTATCTGTATGGCCTAAAATAATTGCTAAATTTTAATAGTACTATGACATATAAGAGGATCCACATTTATTTCACATTAAAATTTGTCTTTTTCTCTTTTTCTTCTTATTAAATCAATTAGTCTTGATGCCCACTTGCAATGTTCACATCATAATACAATGACATAGGATCTTCTTACTAAATCAATTAGTCTTGATGCCCACTTGCAATGTTCACATCATACTACAATGACATAGGATATAGCTCCACATTATTACCCTCTTTCTCCTTTTTCCTCACTCTCTCATGTATAAGTGAATAAGCAACTTTTCAATGCCTACCTACCTGTAGTATTCTATTATCTTTCTCCTTTTTCTTACTCTCAAGTATAAATGAATAAGTAACTTTACAATGCCTACTTGTAGTATTCAAATCATGTAGGTCTAAAAAGCTTTGTTATCATTAGAAAGGATAATATAGTTTTGTAGGTTTAAAAACCTTTGTTATCATTAGAAAGGATAATATAGTTTGATAACCATTTTGCTTAGTAAGTATTGTGAAGAGTGTTTTTATCATTAAATATAGAAAGTCCATTTACTACTAGATTTGGGTGTAAATTTCAATGTCATCTCATGTTAATATGTCACATATAACTTCCAAAGAAAAAGTAGAAAAAAATTGTAAAATTAATGTTGGTAGTCTCACAACCCTTTAGTAGAGTGATAATTTTGACAAAATTGGAGTGTGATGTAGTAAGCTTCACTTTCTTAAAAGAAAATCAAATCTTGTTGGAAGATCGACAGAGCAATGCTTTTTGCTTCTTGAAATCTTTATCGATTGTCAAAATATTGACAAGATATTGTCAGAATTCCAATGTGGTGTCTCCAAACAATGTTCATTTCATCGTCATGAGTACTAAAAAAAGTTAGAGTTTGCAACAATATGTAGTTATGATTTCGATGATATTTTCTATGTATTGATGTTGTTTCTAATATCTATGTTGTTGTGTCAACAACAAAGTCAGTGATATAACATTGGAAGCCAACAATTTGTTAAAAAGAATTCTCAATCTTGATACCTTGAAGCATCAAAAGTTTGATTAGAAACACTATTTTAGTTTTTAAATGTTAGAAAATTCCATTAGCATGTAAGTAAATGTTACCTCACCACTTTCCCTATATCATAAAAGTGGATATTTTTCATAATCAACATGGTTGAAGAACAAAATAGGTTCAAATATTTGCTCCACAAAATAAATTCTTCGCACAAAGAAGATACTTAAAAAGTAAGGTATCATTTTATAACTTCTAGATAGCATGTAAAGTGAAGTGTAGCAAGTAGTAACACCCTATTTGGAACCATAACCAGATGGCTCACTTTTCCTCAAAGAAACTCGGAGTATTTCTACTTTATATTAAAGAAAAGGTAGCTCCAAAGTAACATGTTAGAATGTAGGATAGAATTTCTAGCCAGGATGGATCACAATGTTTTAACAAATGGAAAATTGGGGGACATCCTCTAAGAGATTAGCTCCAAAGGGGTTGTTAAGGGAGCTAGGTTGACAAGTGGCAAGAGCGTGAAACCATCACTTATAAAAAAAAATCTAACACTTCTAATGCTCTGCATGAAAGTGGTTTGGCTTGTTTGTATGGTGATTGTGAAAAATAGTCCCTTCTCAATAAGTGAAATGGAAAATGTTAAGAGGATCTCTCATATGAATGATTATATGAAGCATGGTAATCTTATCTTTCAAAATTTCTAGTCAAGATGGGTATTGAGAATTTGTCATACCTACATAGGTAAACCTTCAAATTAACACTTCTAAGATTATTCCTTTCCACCACATGTAACCTTTTTTGCATTTACTCTTCACTTTCAATAAATTATGCTATGAAAGTTTATTATCCATGTTTCATGTCCATTGACTAATATTGTGAGCCCTTTGCATAATGTAAGCTTCGCTATCCCATGCAATACATACACTACTAGTACCTTGCCAATGGGGAAGACTATAACACATATTAGCACCATGTCCTTTTGCATAATGTAAGCTTCGCTATCCCATGCAATACATACACTACTAGTACCTTGCCAATGGGGAAGACTATAACACATATTAGCACCATGTTTAAAAATATGTTAATTTACTAAGTCTAGCAGTTGAAAATTTTAGAAAGACATAGTTGACCATAGTGTCTTAAGAATATTGAGCTACATCTTTCATTTACTCTCTAGAAGATCCTTTTTAACTCGTTTTGTTAAAACCATTTATGGATATTATAACACCGAAACAATTATTGGATTTATATTCCATTATTATGAAGTACATATTGGTAGATTCATAGATAAGAAAAAAACGAAAATAACTAAGACACAAATTGATGGCCTCAATCACCAGATAAAAACAATGCGATCAAAACTAAGTGGTTACCTAATTGATGTTGTTTATATATAAACTCAAAATGGTACAATCCTAACAATGCCCAAACATCAATTGCAATTCTTTGATTACTATGAGTTTATATTTATTAAGTTTGCACTATGCAATCCTAATGATATCTTGGACCGATGTTATAAAGCATCACCTTTGATGGATATTAGAACTAGATAAAAAAATAGGTCTCCAATGCTTTCCACTAAATGAAGCAAACCAAAATTAATATCTTAACACACTAATATCCTCCAAAGAAGACAAGAATTTTACTATTTAAAACTAGTAATTGGAAAATATTAAAATAAAGATATATTCTCTTCTAGTATTTATATCACTAAAAAAGTAGATAAGATAAGAAAAGGTAAGGTAATCTTATAAATGTCCAAAAAATGACCACTAAAGGAGAAGATAAAATAAGGTAAGGTAATATTATAAATGTCCAAAAAAATGACCATTAAAGGAGAAAAGTAGAGATACTTTACTTTTATTTCCTCAATTCCTTTAACAAGATGGCAAATCCTAACACAATATCTCCATTTAAAAGTGAGAAACATGTGACTACGTTTCTTGCCACTTCACCGGCTACACTAGTGTTGAAACACACACTGACACTGAGAGGGGGGTGAATCAATGTCTCGAACTTTTGGCTACTTTTTCACACATTCATAGATTAACTAAATTAACTGAATAAGGTATATGCAGTTCAATTAATTATTCATAAACATGTATAACACAAACTATATGAAGTAGATAAAAATTATTATTTTATTTATTTTACTTGAATGAATACAAATAAAATCAATCCTTTAATATCTTCAACTTTAACTGAATATGAGAGATCCAACTCTCTAATACAAGACCTAGCTTGTACTTCTCAGATCCAACTGAGAAATGAGGAATCCAAACCTCATAACAAGACCCATCTTGTTGATCTCATATCTAATTGAGATGTGAGGAATCCAATCCTCATGACAAGACTCAGCTTGTAAACAGGCACCTACATGATAGAATGAACTTTCATTCAATCCATTATATNCCCTTCATATTTCTTTACTTATATAGTCCTCCAAAATGTGCTACTTTGAAAAAATGTGTCCTTTTGGAATGAAACATTGCACCCCTTCATTTAATTAACACAAATGGTAACTTTTATTAATTGATTTTCCTATATCAATTTAGACAATGCTTTTCGTATGCATTTTATGCAATTATGGAAACGAATTTTAAAATTCTATGACATGGGTTTTATGCATAACATGCCCAATTAGTCAATATGTGAGAAATTTTCTCAGAAAGTGTGCGAGGTGGCTGGTATAGGTGGTTCTTTGAAGGAAACTTGCCCATATTTTCCATTCATCATCGGATGCCAGATCGACTTTAGTACATATTATCTTTTCATGAATGTCTAAATCTACCTCCACATATCTCCTTTCTTGTTATTTAAACTCAACTTATAAACATTTTACTTGATGGTTGTATTAAAATAAGTTCCCTCTCAACTGCTATTCACTAAAAATTTGACATGGTCTCACCCTTTTTCGTATTTTCTTCCTCATTCGACCGACAAACATCTTTTTGGTCGACTCAACTACGAGAAATTTCGACTTGAGTATTTCAATTCTAGTCGAACCATATTTCTTCAGCCTCAACCCAACTTGTATTTAATTTTTCTTTGACTTCGACCTTTGGGTTACTTCTTTCTTGGATCGACTCAACTTGGAAGAAAAATGACTTGAGAAATTCAACTTTGGCCGTCTCGACTTTCTTTGGTCGAATTGTATTTCCCGACTCATTTTTTCTTCAAATTCGACCTTTAGTTGGTCGACTTGTCTTCGACTCATATTGAAATCAATTGACTTGTGTTCTCCAACTTCCATCAATCTACAAGCTTGGAGTTGGTCGATTCGTCTTATAGTCGACCGACTTCCAAATAGTTAACATTATCGTTGTTTGAACAGATTCGAATTGTGACTCGATGGTGTCAATGCTTCCTCACCAAACATCCATCATTGACATTCTATCTCATCTCTAAACTATTCTTTAATTGAGATTTTATGAATCACTTTTAATGAACCATGTCTTAGTAACTTATTTATTTGTGATTTGTATGGATCCATATTGGATTATCCATTTACCCTTTTTATCTGGACAATTTCTTCTTTTGTGCATGGATATTAATGAAACAATCTCAACCTTATACAATATAGGATGAGTGTAATAGCCCCTTTGTTACGTCATAAAAGTAATTGAGAAACAGTAAGAGATGTTTTTTTTTTAACATCAATAGAACAAGTGAAACACGATATTAACATACTTCAGTAATACACATTCCATTTCATTCATCTCATTGCACAACAAGATTTAGATACAACTTCAAGGTATTAAGGATCTGCCATATCACATAACATCACATACAATGTCTACCCACCCAACCTATCTTGCAAGGTTAGGACCTCCAAGACACATAATCAACGCTCAACTCTAGGATTCATCCAATCGATTTTGACCATTTAAGGTCTCAATAGTGGAGATTGTTCTGAGGAGCAAGGAAGTATCTAATTCCCATAACTTTAATCTACTCCTAAGTTTAACTATAATTCTCAACATTCCTTACTACAAATTCTTCAAAAATAGCACAGAGAATCCAATATCTTGGCCATCACATCATAACACAATATATACTATTACAATATTGATTCATCTTACTAATTTAAAGGTTAGGAAGAATTTTCAATAGTATCATGAAAGAAACTTAACAGTAAAAACCAGAGATCCTTAATAGACAATCTATCATTTATGACAGTTTCAATTTTACTTATGTTTACCTGGAATAATTGTGACAACCCTACAGGTTACAACCAAGTAGATAAATATCTAATCTACATAACAATTTGAAAGAGGAAAATAAAAGAAGAGAAAAGCTCTCAACACAAGAGGAAACGTAAGCTTACTCTGTACTTTATAAACTAACCGATACTATGATGATCCGTATTTAGGAGCGGAATGAACTAATTAATAGACTGAATACAATAAACAAGGAGATATGAAGAATAACATAAATATCCAGGGAACAATATCCTCTATTGAATAATGAAATAGGTTGAAACTGTAAAACTGAAGAACTTAAACACTTGTTTGAATGGTGGTAGCTATCTCTGAGAAGAGATGTGGTTGCTACGCACATCCATCTGAGCAGAATGAATTACAATGAGGCTCTATATGCATTTTTGATATTACTCATGAATTCCAAAACCCTAGACATCCAAAAACCTAACCCTAGGAGGTGAAACGTCAAAAGTCATGTGGGCCCCTATGGATAAGTTGGTACCTCAACTTCCTGGGGTCGTAACTTTTGCATACAACCTCCATTTTAGGCCCGTGATAGCCCATTGGAAAGGTATTTTAGAGAACTACAAATTTCACCATCAAACTCTAACTTCGTCTACAGTTTGACTGTGGAGAGCCAAAAAAACATTTTTTAAGCCTCCAAAATGGCCGTGGAAGTACAACAAGATTTGTTGACATGAAAAAATACAAAATAAGCTAGTTGGATTAGGTGAGAGGCCACCAATATCCACCTGGAAGATGTGTACCTATTTAGACAGCTCCAGAAGTTTAGAACCCAGAATTACAAAGAAGTATAGAAGAACGTGCTAAACTAAAAAAGAACAAGAGGAGCGAGTTGGAATAGGTGGGTGGCCACCAATAGCCAACTAGATCAATCCTCCCCCCTTAGGAAGCAATGGTCTCCATTGCGTTGAGTTTCCCCATCAGGTGAGGAAAATTCTGATGGATTTGGCCCCGAGTGAGCCACTTACCTTGGTGTAGGATTTTCCATGCCTTGACAACCCGATAAAGATGGATCCTCTGTTGGTGAGTGCCCTTGACCTGTGTGTCCACTATCTAATCAGTGGATGCTTGTTCCATGTAGTCAAGGTTGAGCTCTGTGGGTGTTATTTTCTCTGCGATCTCTGAGGTGTCCAATAATGGTGGAAAATATGGTCGAAGGAGGTCCACATTGAACATTGGGTGCAGACCAAGGAAGGGTGGAGTGTTGAGATCAAAATCATTGGTACCCATGGCCTTGGTGATAGTGTAAGGACCATAGCAAAGTGACAGGATCTTCCTATGGAACCCTATGAGAGGCTCCTTCTACAAATGTAAGCATATTTTTTCTCCAACCTAAAACTAGTGTGGTACCCTGTGTTGATCATGTAGATACTTATACTTAGCATTGGATTTCTGCAAAATATCCTAGACCTGTTGGAGGATGTGTTGAATCCACTCAATGAATCTGGTGGCTTTGTCGATCTCAGAATGATCATGGGAAGATTTTGTCTGTGTGGTGGAAAGAGGAAGTGAAACATCAATGGGTCCCAAGGGTTGGAATCCCATCCCCACCTGAAATGGGCTATGGTCAGTGGAGCTATGGAGAGCCATGGTGTAACTGTGTTGAACATAGGGGAGACTTTCATCCCATGTACGTGGATGCTTAGAGTTGTACATGCGCATGATGCGCACAATCATATGATTGACAACCTCTATTTGGTTGTCTGTTTGGGGGTGAAAAGCAGCCGATTTTGTGAGCTTGGTGTCCAATAGTGACCAAAGACTTGACCAAAATGTTTTGAAGAACATGTTTTCCCGATTGAATATGATGGTCTGTGGTATCCCAAAGTGGACCCACACTTGTTCGAAGAATATCTTGGTAGTATTTTTCATTGTAATATTCTTCTTATAGGCTATGAGGATGGCCATCTTCGAAAACCGATCAATGACCAAAAATACGCATTCATTTCCTTGCTTGGTGGATGGAAGGCCAGACATGTAATCCATTAAGATGGATTCCCAAGGCTTCTCGGAAGTAGGAAGAGGGGTGTATAAGCCTTGCTTCTTGATGGATGGATTGGCAATGGCATAGGCAGTGCAAGGTCTGATATACTTGCTAACATCCTATCGAATTTTTGGCCAATAAAAATGTTTCTGAAGAACGGCCACAATTTTCTCCACACCAAAATGTCCTGCCATCCGACTATAGTGGGCTTCCCAAATCATCTTTGCACGCTCACTTGTAGGAACATAGAGATGGACCAGGTGGCATAATAGTCTATCTTGAATGTGAAAATCGGTGACAGCCATGCCTGTACCCAAGAGATGATAGGTGGTGGCGAAGTCTGGATCTTGTTGATAAAGTTGGGGCCAATCAGATGCTTCATGTCCACAGGAATGGAGCACAGTGGTGAGTGCAGCCACAGGAGGTCGACTGAGGCAATCATCGACACGATTTGAGATACTTATCTTATACTTGATGTTGAGATGGAAATGTTGTAGGTAGGTGGACCACTTCTGATGGTGGTCTTTCTACAATTTCCCCTGTGTCTATATGAACTGCATAGGCTTGTGATTAGTGTGTAGGATCTTCTCCTTTCCCAAAATGTAATGTTTCCATTGACGACAAGATTGTACAATGGAATACATTTCCTTTTCATAGGTGGGGTACTTCTGGACAGTATATGAGAGTGTCTCACTATGGTATGCCACTGGATGACCGTGATGAATGAGAAATGTACCCATAACATAGTCATATGAATCAGTCTCAATCTCGAATGGTTGTTGCATATTGGGAAAGGAGAGTATTGGAGTTGAGCACAAGCGATGCTTTATATCATCGAATTCTCATTGTTTTTCCTTCCCCCACATGAACATGTTCCTGTAACCGCCCTTGGTCACCTGGATGAGGGCCCATGCAATATGGGAGAATCCCAAAATGAATCGTCAGTAGAAGTTGGCTACTCCCAAGAAGCTCCGAAGCTTGGTCAGTGTGGTCTGGGCTGGCGAGTCACAGATGAATTGGATATTAGTTGGATCAACATGTACCCCATGCTCATCAACGATGTAGCCAAATTATTGTACCATGTTCATACCAAAAGAGCATTTTTCCAAGTTGGCATATAGCTTGTGTTGCCGCAGATTGCTCAAAAACTGTTGAATATGTCACATGTGCTCCTCCCATGTTCTACTGAGGATGGGGATGTCATCCAAATATACCACCACAAAGGAGTTGGTGAAGGGTCTCAATACATCATCCATCAACCTTATGAAAGTGGTTGGTACATTTTTTAAGACAAAGGGCATGACTAGTCATTCCAAGAGACCTTCTTTAGATTTGAATATAGTCTTCCATACATCAGTTGGTTCGATGGGAACCTAGTGGTAGCCAAACTTTAGGTCAATCTTGTTGAATAAATTCCCCCCCCTTAGATGTTCAAGAAGGTCATCAATCCTAGGAATGGGGTACCAATTCCTAACTATGATTTTGTTTAAGGCTCTGTAATCAATGCAGAGTCGCCAAGTCTCGTCCTTCTTCTGCACTAGTATAATTGGGCTTCTGCAAGGGGAGGAGTTGGGTCAAATGTTCCCCTTTTGAGGAAGCTCTTGGATTTGACATCTGATTTCATCATTTTCCATCAGCGAGCGATGATAGACTGGTCCATTAGGTAGAGGTGCATCGGGGGTCAGATCAATTGGATGCTTGACTTGGAAGTGTGTCGGTACCCCTGTAGGTGAGGAGAAGATGTCTTTGTATTCTTCCATGATCCCGTCCACTTTCCTCCATTGCAAAGAGAGGCTCTATGTAGAGGCCACAAATGTGGCGACGACCTTCTATTTACTGTGAGCATGGATCACAAAGAAGGCGAGCTTCTCGGTCTATGAAATGACCTTACTGTATTTCTTAGAAAATGTTAAAGAAATAGAAATAGGCGGCGCTACCTCTGGTATCATGTACAATTTCCTACCCAAAGTATTAATAACACTCTGGTGTCTAGACCCATACACAACATGATGCTTCCACAAATATGGTTTTCCTAAAATAACATCACAAACTTCAAGGGGAGGAATATCACACAGTACCTCATCTTTGAAAGGCTTGATGTCGTAGGGAAGACAACAATGTACACCGAGATCTCTTCCTTGGTAAATCTAGCCGATGGTGTAGGGTTATGGGTTTGTTGTTTCTAGCAGGTCCAGTCGCTCGATGACCTCTATTGAAATCATGTTCTTCTGACTACCTATATCAACAATGAAATGAAGCAAATGAAATGAAGCAGAGCCCCTTTTACCCACATCTGCGAGTGAAAGAGGTGTTCCCCTTCCTATGGTTCTTCTAGTTCACTTGGCCGGACTTTGGTGGTAGCGATAGTGGCACTGGGTTCAACATCAATAATTTGATTCCCTCCTTCGGGATTTGATTCGGAATCAGAATCAGCCTCTAATTCAGAAGCCTTCAGTTCGGACATGAGTGACTTCTTGGAGCCGCATTCTTCGATGTTGTGCCAAGGGATTTTATGGTACTCACACCATTTTCCCATGTCCTTCTTCGTCTTCTCATTGCCCTTCTTGTGTTGCGGCTTGGACTGGTTGTCCTAAGGGTGGCCATCTCAACTTGGTCCCTTTCTATGTGGGTTGGGGCCACCTTTTCCCTGCTTTGGTTATGAGGGGTTTGTAGATCCAAACTCTCGCCTTTTCTTCTTAAATTTATACTCGATCTTGATAGTGTATCTATAAGTTGTGCCCAATGAGGCGATGTACAGAAACTCCATTTCAATTTGAATGTATCTATCCAAACAACCATGGTATTTGAGCACCAGATGATGCTTAGAGTCTTTGATACCCAATTTGGTGCGTAGGGTATGGAAAATATTGGTGAAATCTGGTACTGTCTAGTCCCTTTCTTGATGTAGGGTGGTCCATCTAGTGTACTAGTCGTCGTAGCTTCCAATAGGGTAGTATTGTTCTTTAATGGCATCAAGGAAGGAATTCCATGTAGGGGCCACCACAAACATTGCAGATTCCTCTACGACCCTTTTCTTAGAGTAATTTTCCCACCAGTCTTTAACATGGGGAACGACCTTGAGGAGTGAAAAAGTGATATTTTCCCTATCGGAAAAATTGTGGACCGAAAAATACCCTTCAAGCAAATTCGACCATTTATCTACAGCATCCACATCTATCAGTCCTTCAAATAATGGAGTATCAAAATTTACCTGTACCTTGAAGGGGTTGCATGGTCACTTGATAAAGATTCTTCTCCTATGGGAAGTCATCAAAGGATCTACGTGAAGTTGTCCATCATTTCATTCCTTTGTCGCGTGAGGGATTCCTCGAGCAACATTTTAATAGGATCTCCTKCTCCATCATCTTTCTTTTCATCCCCCATGGGTTTTTATTGAGCTCCCAACTTCTTGTACCCAAATMTTGTTGGGGACATGCACGAAGAAAAATAAATGAAGAGAAGACCTCTCTAATACCATTGATCCGGATTTATGAGCGGAACGAAATGATTAAAAGACTGAATACAGTAAACAAGGATATATGAAGAATAACACATATATCCATGGAAAAATATCTTCTATTGAATAATGAAATAGGTTGAAACTGTAAAACTGCATAGCTGAAACACTTTCTCGAATGGTGGTAGTTATCTCTAAGAGAGATGTGGCTACTACGTGCATCTGTCTAAGAAGAATGAATTAGAATGAGGATGTAGAGGCCTTTTTGATATTACTCATGAATTCCAAAACCCTATACATCCAAAAACCTAATCCTAAGAGGTGAAATGCCAAAATTCATCTGGGCCCCTATGGATAAGTTGGTACCTCAACTTCTCAGAGTCGTAACTTTTGCATATGACCTCCTTTTTAGGCGCGTGATAGCCCATTGGAAAAGTATTTCAGAAAAATACACATTTCTTTGTCAAACTCTGACTTCGTCTACAGTTTGAATGTGGAGAGCCAAATAAACATTGTTTAGGCCTCCAAAATGGCCCTGTAAGTACAACAAGATGTGTTGACATGAAAACATACAAAATAAGCCAGTTGGATTTGGTGATAGGCCACCAATATCCACCTAGAAGATGTGTAGGGATTCAGAAAGCCCCAAAACTATAGAAACCAAAATTACAAAGAAGTATAGAAGAACGTGTTGAACTAAAATAGGACAAGAGAATCGAGTTGGAATAGGTGGGTGGCCACCAATAGCCAACTGGATCATGTGATGAATAAATTTTCCAATCAAGTGAAAGTCTTTTTTAAGAATAAGTTAAAAAAAATGGTAAGAAACTTGAAGTTTCTCTTCTGGGTGTCATAGTGAAAACACTTCCAAAGCCAACTCCAGAAGTGTGTAGTCAGACACCTTGAAGGCCCAGTTTCAGAAGAAACAACGACCGATTCACAGAGACCAGTCAAGGCAGGCAAAGGCCTTAATTTTCGAAAGAACGAAGCTTAGGAGAGATAGTGTGAACTTACACAGGGAAGGAGAAAAGTTCAAACACAACAATTAAAATCCAGAGCTCAGGAGAGATACGCAAGTGAGCGCTGGAGTTCACTTCAATAAGTAGTAAATCTCAAGAGAAAAAGAGTGTGCAGGGTTCAAGTGAGGAAATCAAGAGTTTGAAATCCCTTGAAGGAATTAGTGGATGAGATCTTATCATTTGGAGTTGGAATCCCTGAAACCATCCAATCAGACAAGAGTAGCACACTTGTTAAACCCTGACACCTTCGAGATTCATCACTTTGGTAGATATGAATTACTTATATTAAGTGAGCCCCAACTCCTAAAGTCATGAAGTGAAACTACACCATAGATCAGTGAGTGAATACTAGCCATTGGATCCGCAAGAGTTCGATGATTCAATAAGTTTGAGTCCTAATTGTCTAAGAGTTGAGAAACTTCGAAGCTCTGAAGTCCCAGAGTAAAGGTCAGTCATAGATATAGCGATCAATCGAGGATCGTTAGATCTCCGAGACTTCTCTCTTCGGAGGTTTGGAAATTTGATACTTCGACAAAATTAGACTCATGCTATTAAATGTTAAGGAAATCTTGGAGTCCCGAAATCCGGAGTAAATCATGACCGTCAGTTGATGGTAAGATGTGAAATGTATATCTCTGATTTATTCGGGATTTGGATCTACAACTAAGTTAAGGTATAACTGCTAAGGATTAAAAGAACCCTGAATTTCCGAAGTGCTGGAGTGAAGGAAAACCATATATCTAGCGATTCATTGAGGACCGTTAGATCTTCGAGCCTTCATCCTTTGGAGGTTTGGTAGTTCAGAAAAATAGATTCGTTGTTGCCAAAAAGGTGAGAACTTATGGAGTTACTAATTATGGAGTGGACGACAACCATTGGTCTATAGAGGAGTGTAATTCATCAAATCTTCGAGCCCTTTGGTGGTTTTACGATCTGGGTGAAATAGTCTAAGGTAGTGAAAGTGAAGAAAAACCCCAAATCTCGGAGTTCTAGATTGGATCTCCACCGTAGATTCTCACATGAGGGAATCTTTGTCAACCGTTCGATTAAGTTCTTAAAAGTTAACGAAGGAAGGTGGAAGGGTAGGATTAACCTACATATGTCGGTCAACTTTTCTTATGACCTAATTCATTCGATTAACACTCCGGGTGAACATGAGTGTTGAAGTTGAAAAACCTCTAGAGCACCAGAGCCCCAGAGCTCCGAATTGTCCCCTTTTGGCCAACACTAGGTTCTAGCCTGTGGTCACATGCATAGCTTTGTCAAAGTGGAAGGGGGTAATGCCAAAGATTAGAAGTAATTAAAAACTCTCGAAAACAATTAAATGGCATACCATGATCTCGAATATTTTGGGTTTAGAATATAAAATATACAGAGACTCCATGCTACTAACAACTTTGGATTTATCAACAATCAACAAGGAATACACAATAAATTTAGATTAAACAAAATTTCAACGGGGATCCACCATTCGACAAAATGAAAGGTCATGAGTTTTAATAGGAATTTATGATACGAAGTTCGTATCTAGAATACAATTCGACAAAGATCCCATCAAAGAAATTTGTTTGGAATTAAAATTAAATTCAACAAAGAAACTCATGATAAATTTCATATTTAACTCTTTGGTTTACCAACGAACAATACATGGTTAAATTCCTAAATAATCTCAACTAAAACTCTGATCATTCAAACTTTAATTATAGATAAAATACAAATTTAGAACATATACCATTCATAATATAGATTCGAATTTCACTATGAGGGTCAAGCCACCCTAATTTAGAGAGAGGAAAACATCCGGAATTACATTGAAAATTTAAAATATAAACACTGTAATTATTATTCGATTGGCAGTAATTGTAATTTAAAATAATAAAATCTGAACTAATATTCGTTGATAGCAAATGCAACAATTGGCATTCAAGTTTTCCAGTGATTCTACAGTGACCCTATCCATCTAACATACTACTACACTAGTGCTACAAATAAATTCAGAATATAAAATACCAGGACCAATGCAGGTGATGTAATGAAGATGCCCTTCAAGTATTTCACTCCTTCCCTTCCTTCTCTTTCTAATCACAGATACTTCACAAGTACCTCCTAGCCAATGCTAGGGGTACTCTTCTTCCCCCTTAGCCCTCCGAGCCACAAAGGGGCCACACACAAGAAACCAACAATAATAGCTCCAAGACTTGACCTCGCAAGGAAGAGCTTCCACTCTTTTTACAATCTTGGTATCCCAACTCTCACAAGTAAAACATAGTCCAATAAACATTTGGCAGCATATCAATGCTCAAAAAATCAGACCCTTTTCCCTTCTACCTTATTTGTTTTTATAGAAATTTCTTCACTCACACATATCCTCATGCACAAATAATTAACTTTTTAGTTAATTTAGTTTGGATTATTCACTCACACACTTGTCACATTCTCCCCAAGTTACACTAGTATTTACCAATTTTATTTTATTTAAAAGGGTCAAATTCCCTCACATTCCTCAATGTGTTCCTATTTTCACTCCTAGGTGTCCCTTTGTTCCCCAGAATCTCATTTAAGGAGTGTATCCTAACTAGATCTTAGTTAGAGTTGGATTAGGAGTCTTCTTTTAGTTATACTTATGTAGTTTGACTCTATATTCTATTCTATGTACACCCAACCTCTCAAGTTATTAAATAATTCTATTAAAAAATCATTTTTATTAAATTAATGCACACATGTGCATTTCATCCAATCTTTAGATTTTTACCACCTTTTTTCTAGTATTAGATTTATCCCAATTTTAATATTTTATATAGTTCCCAAATCAAACTTAGACTTAGTCTTTGACTCTTGTTAGACTTTTCAATTAACAATCTATTGTTTAATTAATTAGTTAATCCAACAAGGTCTAATTATTTCAATGCTTTCTAGGCCACCTAGATCTATTGACTTCAAGTTTTAAATTACATGGCATGCCCTTCAAGATGCACCTCCATGATCCAAGGGTGCCACTCACCTTAGACTTGTTTTGGAAGTTGTCCAACCCTTGGATTCAACACTCTAGTCAGTCGACCTTGTGAGAGACTAAGGGATTATAAGGAATACAGACTCTTCCTTATTATGTGCTCCTTAGAAATCTTCACGAGCGACAATCTCAGTCCGCCCTCATGGCATAGTGTACCTTTCGAACTCGATAATTGTTAACCTGTAGTTTAGACCATGGTGTGAGTGCTAGTAGGTTGTGACAGGGATATTTCCACACCTCTCCATCAATGTATGGTTTTTGTGCATGGCCCCTTTACTCCTTATGTGAGTCGGATTAGCAAGCATCATCAAGCCTGCATCCACTGAAAAAAACACTGTCAATAATTCCATACAAATAAATCGTACTAAAGTCAATAATACAGCATATGTGTGTGAAATGAAATATTCAATATATACAATCCACTCCCTGACTCAATTTGGAGTCCAAGAGAATCCATCGATGTTATCAACATCCTTTTCCTTTCATGTGTCCTGCACACTCAGGATGACTCGTCAAAACAATTTGTCAATATATATACATAAATATAATCAATAAGCCATAGCACCTCAACATCATAATATATAGCCCATAATATGAATGAAATCACAGAGTAGCATAGTCGGATCACTTGCAAGTAAGTGTCCTCAAAGAACAAGTCAATAATAGTGTGCTCGGTAGAGAGGGATGTTACAATGAGTGTATAAAGATCATACAATATATTAGTCAATATTATCTTTCTACTAATATTCAAGTCACCTTCATAACATTTTTTTGAATATTGTCAACGCTTGACATTCAAGTCACCTTCATAACATTATGTCCAACCTTCATAACCTTCATAACCTTCATAAATTTTACTGTTTTTCTCCCCTATAAATGTGCCAGTTGTTATCTCAATCTCTTGGGATTTTTGTGTTCGAATATCGTTTTACTATCTTCTCCTTTGTCATAATGGACAAGGGTGTGAGGTTGATTGATCTTCTTGATCTATTTTTTCTTCTTCTTGATATTATTTAGTTCTTTGATTCCAAGAGATCTTTATTGTTCTTTCGTATCATTAATAACTTTGCTTTGTTCATACTTTGTCTTTATATATTTTGAACTCTTTTTTGTTGCTTTCTTCTTTAGATATTATTTGTTTTACTCATTACACTATTATACAGACTAATTTGCTTTTGAGAGTTCATCATCATCACCAATGTTTTGTGCACCATAATATTCTTCATCTTCTTCTGTATAAATTCTTCTTCCTTGAAATTGTTCCTCTTCATCTACAAATCTATGAATTTCACATTCCTTATTAGGAATTTCATCCATCAGTTTATTGTTATCAATTTATTCATTTTTAGGTGCAAGATCTTCATCATCTTTGTTGGTTTATGCTTCATATGCTATTCTCCATATCTTTCCATAAGGCATTCAGTTTGATGAAATTTTATTTTCTACGTTTGTTCTTTGAGATTTATCCTCTCTTTTTTTCTTCCAAATTTCATTAGATTTCCTTCCTGACTTGTATGGATTATTTTCCATGGGTTGTCTTATTTATTTCCTATAGTCTTGGGATTTGTGCCCAAACGTATCACAGTTGTAGCATCTCATGGTATGAAAAAAAATTGTTGTGTGCCCAACACAATTGTATCTCCAACATCTCATTAAGCTATTAGACTTTCCTAAATTTTTCTTTTCAAGAATCTTGCATTCCAATGACCAAAGTTTTTACAAGAAAAGAAATAACCATTGAAGGTGTTACCAAACCCGAGTTTGTTGTGATATGAGAAGTTTTTCTTTTGATATGTTTCTTGTTTTTTAGTTTTAGAGCTTCCTCCTTTAACAAAGTTCATGGTTTGTATTTGGTTTGTGATTGCACTTTTTCCTTTTGAGGAGGATAATCCATTCTCATGTTTGTGAATGGTGTTCCACTTGCCATCTTCTTATTTGTTATTGTACCCAAGACCAGTTTTTTCATTGGTTGGTCTTTGATTGTTCCAGATCTTATCCAAGATGGTTGTTTTTGTCTTTTCATTCTTATTTTTGAGGTTGATAACTTCCAATTCCAACATGTGACATGTTTCTTCCTTTTTAGTCAACTAGATATTCAAGTCTTCTTCTATTTCCTTAGCTTCTTCAAGTTGAGTCTTTAGATTGATGACTATTTCTTTTGTCTCATCCAAGACTTCTGTGCATTTATTGGTTTTGTCATATGTCTTCAACTCTTATATTTCTTTTGTTACATAAACAACTTCAGTCTTCAATATTTTGATTTCTTCGTTATTTTCTAGTTGAATCCTTTTGAGGTTCATGAATTCTGATTCCAACATGTGGCATGATTATTCATTTTTAGTCAACTGGATCTTCGGGGTTTCTTCACTTTCCTTAGCTTCTTCATGTTGAGTCTTTAGACTATTGACCATTTCTTTTGTTTCTTCCAATTCTTCTGTGCATTTATTGAGTTTGTCATATGCCTTGAACTCGTTCATTTCTTTTGTTATATCAACGGCTTCATTCTTTAATCTATTGATCTCTTCTTCTTTATCTTCTAGTTGAATATTTTGTTCTTGCTCTTCATCATTGTTAGATTGATCTAATTGTTGTAGTAGCAACATATATTTCTTTTGAATTTTCTCCAACTCTTCTAGAGTGCACATAGCTGTGAATTCAATATTGTCAAGAGCTTCCATAGAAACTTCAATATATATACCATTTCTCGATTCCATACAAATCTCTTCTAATGTAGCTATAACATCAGTCTTAAGATTCAATATTTTTACTTCAGTGATTACTGAGGTATGCATCAATTCCTTGATGGAGTTTTCTTCTTCATTGATGACTAGGGATTGCATCAATTCCTTGTTTGAGTTGTCTTCTTTATTGGTGACTAGGGATTGCATCAATTCCTTGATGGTATTGTCTTATTTTTCTGTGTTTTGTAATTTACTTTGATAAGAACTCTCTAGTTGGATCCATAATACTTTAGAAGAGGTGTGATGCCCCATATTTTCTTTGATTCAGTATGATAGTCCATTTTGTATTTCTTTTAATTCCATTGAATTGTTTCTCTTTTCTTCTTTTGCAGTTTTGGATTTATTCGTTGAGGTATTTAAGTACCAAGGCTTACTTACTACTAAGTCCCAAACTCTAGATCCTCTTGACTTTAGATATATTTTCATTATTTCCCTCCATGAAGAATAGTTTGTTCCATCAAATAAAGGAGCTTCATTTATGGAGAGAGTCATTTGTTCATCCATTTGTGTGTTTAGTAGGATCTTCCTTCCAGTGATTAGATTGTTTTTCCTTGAAGAGACCTTTCTTTGATGCCAATTGTTGAAACGCACACTGCCACTGAGAGGGGGATGAATTGGTGTCTGGAACTTTTGGTTACTTTTTCACACGTTCATAGATTAACTAAATTAATTGAATAAGATATATGCAATTCAATTAATTATTCATAAATATGTATAACACAAACTGTATGAAGTAGATAAAATATCATTATTTTAGTTATTTAACCTCTTTTTTTTTCGTAAGTAAGATCTATATATTACCTGTCATGAACACAAATTACAGTATCATCCTGAGTTAAAATTGTTGGAGTTTTGAGTTTCCTCAAAAGGAAACCAACTCAGACTCATAGACAGACTATATATGATATGGAAAATTAAACATATTCATCGTAATCGCCCCGTGGGGAAACCGATTCGGCCTATCCAAGAATTTAAATTGAATATTAAATTGTACATCAAAAAAAATGTTATAATGACCCAGGCCAGGCCTATCAACTAACAAACACACAGAAAAGACATTACCAAACACCCACAGCCTAAACCGAACGTTCCAGAAACTACTGACAATTATCAAAAGAAAGCATGCATGCATACACTTGTACGCCTTCCGACTGTCACGATGTCTGGTGGGTGTGCATGCCCTCGTTTTCCACTGCTTGTGTTCCATGCATGGTGTCGTTCTTGTCCACGATCAATTGTGCTTCTCCAACCACGCACTTCTCATCCTTCCCCTGGAATTCTGGAACAAGAACCACCCCTAGAGATGTTGGGGCATTGAAGCTCGAGTCTGAAGGATGTAGGGAATGGAGGAGAGTTGAGAGAATAGATTCAATCTATGCAGCTCACTAGTCCAAGTTCTCTATTCTAAGACGAAGGTCATCAACGTCCCATCGGAACATGAAGACCAAGTCCTGGAGAATTGAAGTTGAATCCCGAAGGCCCGAGGACGAAACATAGTCATGTTGGAGCCACTCTTGGTTATGAGACACCTACGCACAGAGTTATTTCAAGTGCACATTACCATATTCCATTGAAAGCACAGAAGATGAATATGGGGGTGGAAAAGGAGCGTAGAGTGGTGGATAGGATGGACATGCCACCGCTGACTTGGAGGTCAAGGCCAGTTCGGGGAGTGGTCCAGGAGAAAATCTAAGAAATTTCCCTTAGAGGTAAAACTATTCGACACGGCATGCCCAAGGAGAGGATAGAGGTGGAAGGCCAATTTGGTCTAGTGAGGACTGAGTTGAGGATGGAGGTGAGGAGCTAAGCGCAGGGGAGAAGGAGGGAGGGTGCTGGTTGGCCATGGCCACATGATTTTGGTACCAGAGGGCACCTCGCTTTGGCTTCCCTCATTGGTGAGGCATGGCCATACTAACAAGAGGTAGGGTGGAGAGATGAATAAAACAAACCAGGTAAGCACCAAAGGGGGCGAATGAGAGCCTAATTTGTTGGAAGAGGAGGGTGATAGGAACCAAAAAGAGGAATGGGCATTGCCATAAGAAGAATTAAGGGGAGTAAATGTGCACGATCGTAGGATGAGTGGACCTTGTACCAATGCCATAGCAAGGAAGGGAGGACAACTCTGAGCGCACTGGAGCAGTTATTTAAGGGTGCAGTGAAGTGAAAGTTTGCATCAAGCATGAGGGGATAATAAAGGCGGAAGGGAGCAACAGGTGTCATCACATGGGTTGAGGCAAGGTGGCAGGCATGAAATTCCTATTTGGACACGTGGAATGAGCTATCACCCCATTCTAGGGTTATTTATTTAACTTGAATGAATACAAATAAAATCAATAATTTAATATCTTCAACTTTAACTAAATATGAGAGGTCCAACTCTCTGATACAAGACCCAAATTATTGATCTCGGGTCTAACTGAGATGTGAGGAATCCAATCCTCATGACAAGACTCAGCTTGTAAACATGCACCAACCTGATAGAATGAAATTTCATTCAATCCNTATATATATATCCACCAAGACACTATCTTCCCTTCATATTCCTTTACTTATATATTCCTCCAAAGGGTGCCACTTTGAAACAATGTGTCCTTTTGGAATAAAATATTGCATCCCTTCATTTAATTAACACAAATGGTAACTTTTATTAATTAATTTTCGTACAACAATTTACACAACGATTTTTGTATGAATATTCTAGAGTGATGGAATTTAATTTTAAAATTATACGACATGGGGTGTTTTCCAAACATGCCCAATTAGTTAACATGTGGGGAATTTTCCCAGGGTTCTTTGAAGGAAACTTTCCTATATTTTCCTCTCAACGTCAGATGCCAAATTGACTTCAGTACATATTACCTTTTCGTGAATTTCTAAATCACAGATATCTCCTTTGTTGGTGATTATTTAAACTCAACTTATAAACATTTTTCTTGATGGTTATATTAAAATTGGTTCCCTATCAGTTGCTAGTCACTAAATATTTGAATCGGTCTCACCCTTTTTAGTATTTTCTTCCTCATTTGACCAAAAAACATCTTTTTGGTCGACTCAACTACGAGAAATTTCGAATTGAGTATTTCAATTCTAGTTGACCCATCTTGCTTCAGCCTCGACCTGACTTGTATTTAAGTTTTCTTTGACTTCGACCTTTAGGTTACTTCTTTCTTGGACCGACTCAACTTGGAAGAAAACTGACTTGATAAATTTGACTTTGGTCATCTCTACTTGCTTTTTCTGACTTGTATTTACCGACTCAATTTTCCTTCAACTTTGATATTCAATTGGTTGACTTGTCTTCAATTCACTTTGAAATCAATCGACTTGTCTTCTCCAACTTCTGTCAATTTGCAGGCTTGCAGTTGGTCGACTCATCTTCCAGTCGATCAACTTCCAGATAGTCGACCTTATTGTTGTTTAAACCAACTTGACTTGTGTTAATGATTCCTCACCAAACATCCACCATTGACATTATGTCTCATCTCTGAACTCTTCTTGAATTGATATTTTTTGAATCACTTTTAATGAACCATGTCTTATTAACTTCTTTATTTATGATTTGTATGGATCCAGATTGGATTATCCATTTACCCTTTTTATCTGGACAATTTCTTCATAGTTTATTCTTTTGTGCATGGACGTTAATGACACAATCTCAACCTTATACAATATAGGATGTTAATGACACAATCTCAACCTTATACAATATAGGATGAGTGTATCAATATCATACAATATATTAGTAAATATTTTATTTCTACTGATATTCAAGTCACCTTCATAACATTATGTCCAATATTGACATTGCTTGACATTCAAGTGACCTTCATAAAATTGTGTCCAATATTGACAATGCTTGATATTCAAGTGACCTTCATAACATTATGTCCAACTTTCATAACATTATGTCCAATATTGACAATGATTGACATTCGAGTCACCTTCATAACAATATGTCCAATATTGAAAATGCTTCTCAAACCAATCAATCAATGATACTTCACCTATTTATCAAAGTTGACATCAATGACAACCAAATTTCCAACGACTAGGATCAAAATCCCCCCCTTTTATTATACAAAACAAGAACATATTCATCTCAAACAAATTTTTCATTTCTAAGATTTCCACTAGATCCTTCCCTTCTACCAATTCCGAAGAAATTCACAAGTGATTAATTGCATTTTTTACCCCAAAGAGGTTCACTTACTCTAGAAATTTTGACAAAAAAAGGTGAAATTTTGAAACTTTTCAATAAAATGGCAATCATTTTCTTGTGGCCTTCCATGTTGAGGAGACATTCATTGTTAGAGAGGTCTCCTCCACTATATGATTGATATTTTGAGGTAGATGTAACTATCTCTCCTAAAACATCAACTCCATTATCCTTACCTATGTCATATGTATTCCCCTCATAATAAGTAGACTTTGACCCAGGTTCAAGATTATTTTTCTTTTGAAAAATTTATGCTTAAAAAACCCATTTTTGCTTGTTACTACACCAACATTAAAAGGTGTAAAAATTTGTTTTTCTTCTCTATCATGTGATGATATGTAGACCAATACATTCAATTGTTTTCCCTCAAAACAAAAAGGTGGACACATTAATGAGATGAGATATTTTTTATGTCAAAGATGAAATTTTTTTCATTATAATCCATAATTGATATATAAATCATGTATATAGCCAAAATTGACCACATCACATTTCATGATAAACAATAATTGCATACCTGGGAAAACAAAATCAAAGTCCAAATGTCTAATTGAATCTAAATCTAAAGCGTTGTGCCAATTTTCAGGAAGCTACACAATCCCTCAGGATAAAAGTCCTTTATGCCCTTGATTTATGAACAATTTTCCTGAAGCACTCAGTGCAAAGACCCTAGAATATCCCATCATCCGAAGAAAAGGAAGAGGGTCTCCTTCATTATGATGGTTGTGCATGTATTGTTGTCAATGGTGATATTGTTTCTCAAGGGTATCAATATTTTCTTCAATATTTTACAAACATTAATTTTACCACACATTATTGCTCCTATTCATAGGTAGTTTGCACGCATTGATTGAGTCCTTGGATTCATGGCTACATGAAGTCACTTTGAGTGATCCGTTTGGTGAGTTCTTTTTTGTGCCAATGATGTGATTTCTATTGAAGATTTGGTATTTTTGGAAAAGGTTATTTTTTGCATCAATGGGAATTTGGAAAGGTTGATTATATGTTTCATTCAACTGGCCTCAATGGGGAATTAGAAAGTAATGAAAGGAAAGGAGGAAATGGTAATGACTCACACAAAGAATCATATTTGGATGGGAATTCAACTAACTTCAAGAGAGAGACCAAAGTCATGATCACACTAAAAGGAGAACACCTTCTAGCACAAGTTTTTGCGAAGGTTTTTAATGTTACGAAATTTGGCAAAATTTTCAAAAAAACCTCTACTACAACCTCCTTTATTTGTTGTGTAGGTTTTAGAAGATGTTCCATATAACTGAAAAATTTTGGGTGGGTGGAGGTTTTTTTTCGGTGTTGTTCTTGTCAAAGTGCACCGGTGTGGTATTGAAAAACTTGCACCAACACATTACTATAATAAAATGCACTAGTAAATCAATATAATAAAAACGCCTCGATCTTAATATAATTAAAAATGCCCTGGTGTGTTTATACCTATTGCGCATCAGTTCCTCCTTTTTCATCGTATGAGGAGCATTGATGTTCTTATAATTACTACGCATTGTTTCCACGTTGTTTTCATATGACGAATCGATATGCTTTAGGATTTGTCTTCGTGCGTTTAAGTTATAGTTATCCCTGATGTGATCATGTTATCCTGAGACCTGGTGTGTTTAATATAGCATGTTCCCTAGTGTTTGTGTAATTAGTACGTACCGGTATTTGTTTTATCATGTCCATCGAAGGGTAGTTAAATTTCGAATATTCGAGGTGAGATGTCAGCACCATTATTTTTAGTATGCATTGGTGCATATACTATAGTAAAAGAATCAATGCATAAATAAAATTTAGAATCTCGGTCCATATAATAAACATAACGCACTAGTACAAAAATTGTTTTTAGTGCCCTGGTTTATATTTCAAACATGAGCATCATGCAATTTTGAAATGATAAATATTATTGTATGTTATATTGTTTACGAAACAATGCTTTTTTCTCAATAGTACATAAAAATGTGTTATTATAATTAATATGTAACCGTGTGTATGATGCCTCATGGAACACATTGTCTAGTGATTTCAAAAGAATATAGTGCACTAATATGTATATATTTTAATTCATTTTTTTTTACAAATTTTCAATTAATTATTTCAAAATCAAATATTTTTTTATAATAATATTTTTTTTATATTTATGTTATTTCATTTTGATATAATGATTACATTAATGCACTATCCAACCAATTAAACCTATGTTATTTGTAACAATGTAAATCATCCACATATTAATTATTCGGGAACGTAACATTTTACAACATTCGACAGTGCAATGAAATAAGAAACTCATTTTATTATATATGAATAAAAGAATCGTTGTCATACAAAAAGGGAAAACGTAAAGGTCCAGTACAATAATCAAATTGAAAACCAATTTGAAATTGTTACACTTATTGGTAACATGTCCTCATGCAATTGGGACAGTATGTCAAGTACATTAAACAAAATCCCTGATTTTCAGAGACAAATATTCCAAAACATACAACTTGCAACAACATTCAATTATATTGATTTCCATTCATTAGTTGAGTTGTTGACATTGCGCAAGCTATGTGCATGCCTCGTTTCTTCATCATTTGTAGGTGATATTGTACTTTGGTTTTTTAACATAACATTTTCTTGAGAGGCTTGTTTTTTATGTTCTTCATCTTCCATCTACAAACATAGTAATAAATTGTAAGAAGCATATATATATATATATATATATATAGTAGAATATACATAATTTCATAAATAAAAAAATATACCTTAGCACCAAGTCTTTCATAAACAATACACATTCTTTCGAAGCCATGCTTCATGAATTCTCTCAAAATATCCTATGATGTTTGCATTCCATACTTTGTTTCTTGCATGTTTAGTGCAACATGACAAAGCAAAATCAATATAATCAATATAATTTTTTCTTTTTTTTCATTAATTATAAAACAAGGGAAGCTAAAAAACATAGCTACTTACAAAATTTTCAATTAAACTTTCATTCTTCAACATACACTCACAACCCATACTTAACCCAATGTTTATCAATTCATGGGTTCGGTCCTCTTTGTATGTTAGCACCTAGTAGAAGACATACTTGGACAAGTGTAAATAAATTATTTAAATATAAAGATCACAATAAACATGAATATTAAGAAAGGTTGAAAACATAAATACTCAAAAAGTTTGTGATCAACCCTTATATTCCTCATCATCGTGTCTTATGTGATAAATGGATTCTATTTGTTTTTTTTCCTTTTTTCAACAAAACAATTGCAAATTAGTATTTCATGTGATACTTAAATTCGATATACATAAAAGAATAAATAAATGATTACATGTATCTGATGCACATTGTATTTGAAATGGCCCATTTTGCAATGAATTATGTTCATTTCTTTTAACATCTTCTTCTACACTTTTTTGGAGATCCCTACCAACATGTCTTGGTTTTCCCCTTGTTTGTCCCTTAGAATTTTCAAAAACTCCCTGGAAAAAAAAAGATTAAATTATGTTTTTTGTTTTTTTAAATAAGATCTTGTTGTGTATATTAAGATAATTCGAACTGGGGCATCAACAATATTTATACGCACAGGTGCGTCAAAAATACATATACGCACTGGTATAGTATAACAGTGTCGTTGTGGAATTGAAAACATTTTACAAATTTTTGTATTCAACTGGTGTTTTATGAATTAAGAAAAGCATGAATTCCTAAGTGTTGTTTATTATGCATCGTCGAGCAGTGAACAAATTTCATAAATAGCGATTTCCATATAAAAACAGTATTTTTTCCATTTTAAACTCAACATTGTACTTTGTAAACAATGTTCCTCGGTTTGTATTTAGTTAAAATACACATTGTCAACCATGAAAAGGATTTTTCAATAATATTTCAAATTGAAATAAAGTGGTGTTGTTTACCAACAAATACACGTCGATGCACTTACTATGTACAGATCTCAATGGTCACCGAAAAAGCATTTAAATAAAAAACAATTGACAACGACAAGATGGTTTGGGATCTAATGCAATGAGTAGTTTCATTGTTGTTGGTGTCCTATAAACAGGTTGTTGGGGTTTGAGTTAAAATGTATGATAGGGTAAATTCATGCCTTGGTCTCATAAATACCATGGAATTTTTCTCTTAGGTCATAATTCAATGGGTTTGTAATTGATAAATTTGTTTTAATAAGGTCATAAAATAAAGTTTGAGTCATGAAACATATGGACTTGATGCCAAAGATATGGGTTGTCTTGTTACTAAATATTCATAATGAAAGATCATGAGGTCAATTCAAGTCATTTAGAGTCAGTATTTTCATGGTGCAAAGAATTTCAAGAGCTCAAATCTGTTGGATGCACATGGAATCATCAATCTAATTAGTACGCTACACAAGTGGTTACACAACTGCCTAATGTTGCACAATTGGATTTTGGAGTACAACATGATATGACAGGTATGAGTGGAGAACTAATTTGGTTTCTATATTCAAAATATTCATATTCCATGCAAAGGAACCCCTTGCATACGTCTATATTTCCCTGCAACTCTGCAAATATCCCATCCAAGCTTGTTGTGCACGGGCTGTAGGGGATGTTACTCACGACGTTGCTCCAAATGACCTTACTTCCACACTCTTCAGCTGTTGTTTTAGATTATTGGTTGAAGTTTGAAAGGAAAACCTTTATTATGAGCCAAAAACCTCAATTTTCACCTTAAACACATATCCATTTCCTAAATCAAACCGAATTTTTCTCATTTGTTGTGCATCTGGAAGCGCTACGTTTCACACTATGCAACTATAACAGTATAATTTGGAGCAGTTGAATGAGGTTCTTTGTCAAAGTTTGGAATGGTGAATCTCAGAGTGAAAATGAGATAAACATTGAGTGCATCAACTTAAAGAATTTTCCAGTCAGGAAGTGAAGTGAGCTCTTCATGGTAGATTACATGTATCAAGGATTTAAGGTTTGAGAGGAAAACATGGTTTTTGAAGGAAATACATGGTTCTTGGGCACCCTACCATGATTTTGGAGTTTTTTTTTACTATCAACCATCACCATCAATCAATCCAAGTCAAGAAAAGCAAGAAAATTACAAGAAAATAAGTTGGTGCGCAACTGTGTTGTGTTTTTGTTGTAGGTTCTTGTTGCGCAACAGTCATGATGCACAACTGTGACAGAGTTGTCATAATGCCCCCAAATCATCATGGATGAGTCAACAAGGTGTGCCAACTTGTCCACATCGAATGCAAGTGTCGAGAGAAACATATTAGGGACTTAAGGGTCAATTTTCATCAGGTTGTTATGTGAAATTAATGAGTCAAGTTTGACTCCTACTTAGTTGTTTATTCATATTTTGTAGCCAAATATATTGTAACTATTATCATTATCATAGGATGACAGTTGAATTCAAATTTTGGCAACATAGGAAGATATTTTTGTATATATTCTATGAAGCTATGAAAGTAAAGGGTTGGAAAGTGTGTAAGGAAGATACTATTGAATACATTTTGTAATTCTCTCTGATATTAATGAAATTTTCTGGATCACAAGTCCCTGAAATTTGACTCCAAAGGTACACGTGATTGTGTTATTTTATGCATGTGATCTTATAGTGTTTGTCTTCTAGTTTAGATACATCTATGTGATATGGGTTCGTCTTTATGTTATTGTGAAATATATGTATCATAATTCATCTGCATCTGATGCTCTATTGCATGTAATTTCAGTTGTCTTTCTACCATAATCACCTTGGGATTCATCCTTGTTAGATTCCCTAAGGGGTTATTTGTTTTCTCTATGATATTCTATATACAACGATATATAATTGGCCTAAAGTAGTGCTTTCTATATTTCATCTGATTAGTCACTTTTCAATCCACCAAGTATCCATCAAGCCTTCATTGATTTATGACCTTTCAGTGACTACATTGCCCAATGAACTTTCTATCCACATTGCCACCAAATCTATAAATTCAATTTTACCTTAGAGATCTATCCTTTGGAAGAAATACCAAATCAATCCTTTCAATGATTGATTTGAAGAGAGAGATCCCTCTATAGGCTGGAAGGGCTAGCTTCCAGCCTCAAGTTGGTTTGCGGTTACCTTTGTGATTTGCCTCCTCAGCGAAGGAAATTTACATAATGATAACAATTGAAACAAATAGGAAATGCTTA
The DNA here is from genome assembly GCA_010110895.2 of Picea sitchensis. NCBI lineage: Eukaryota > Viridiplantae > Streptophyta > Pinopsida > Pinales > Pinaceae > Picea > Picea sitchensis. Next base: position 21,628 of record SNQJ01S0069789.1, on the reverse strand, counting down.
TATATAAATAAGTAAACCCTACAATGAAATTGTGCTTAAAAAAATTCTTCTTGTGAAATATATAAGGAGAAAGCAAAGAAACAGAGGAAATTAGGTCTTCCAATACTGAAGGTAACTATGAAACCTTTTTTTTTTGTTTGGGAATGCACTAAAAATTACTGGAATCAAATAGGAGAATGATCAAGATGATTAATATAATGAAATCATATACCTAAAATTTCTCCTCTGTAGATTTATATTGATCTAGAGTACTCCCCCTCGAATTTGGATCTTCAAAAACATTCCACCCACTCAGAAATCTTTATTGGTAAATCTCTATTGCACAAATATCCACTCTAAAATTTGGAAAACAATAAAATAATGAATAGGGTTTTCCTTTATAAACACAAAAACTCAAATTCCTGCTCATTTTTTTGTCATATATTTCGACGCATTGATGAAAAATGAGCATGTCGTTTTTTTTTCAAAAGTAATGTTTTTCAATGCGCTATGACATGAGTAGCGCACTAGTATGGTATGTATAATGCACCAATTTATTTTCGTAATAAATTTCAAAGTATTGACAAAAAGAACATGTTATTTTTCTAACTTGCTTCATTCGATGCATTATATAGTTCAAAATGCACTGATACGAAGTGTAATTAATATTGAGTGTGCAAGTAATCACACACCGTAAGACAGTTAAATTTGCACAATGAAAATGCAAACATCTGTATTTAAAGTTTGTGGAGGTTTTTATTTGTGGAGGCAATAACAAAGGTCAATATTTGATGCATATCTCTATTAAACACATTGGTGTGTTTAGTTTATACATACGCACCAATGCGTCTTTATATGATAAAGTGCACCAATGGAGGAGAGGGAGAG